>KK122107.1:481842-493548 GCA_000611955.2 Stegodyphus mimosarum | reverse complement strand
CAGAAGGATTTTTAAAAAGAAAAAAACTAAAAAAAAAAAAAAAAAAAAAAAAAAAAAACATGCAGATTTTTCATTTTTTAAAATTTAATGCAGAGCGATAACATTTAGTGCAACAATTTGAAAAGTGATACGCCGTTTTTGTGTTTCCGACGCAAAATCGCAAAACGAAAGTAATAGTCCTTCGGGACTAAATCCCTTTGGACTAATAATTATAAAAACTGATTATAATTATACAAATGTTAACGAGATGCATTCCGATAACCTCAGAGATCATGTGACTTATGTCTAGCTAATGTAAACAAATAAAGTCATTCTTCCTCGTCTTCTCTTGCGGAATCTATCTCACTATGTAATAGAAAACAGTACATGTTTAGAAACGATAATAAGAATAAATATATAAATAGAAAAGTAAAAAAGAAAACCAAGAACTAAATTGAGCAAAAAACTTTTTATCTTGAAAGACGTATATATAGTGTTTCACAAAAATTATTGGCCACTATATTTTTTTTTACTTTTTAAGTAATAGGAGATCCCTTTGAATACATATTTTCATAGCTCTCTCTTTGTACTAAATAAATTTGAAAAAATTAAATAGTAAATTTTAAAAATAATAGGCTGAAAGAGAAAAAAATAAATACCACAAAATTAATAGGACACTTTCATAATTTCTAATTAAAATCGTCTGCAATAAAACGAAATTTTATGGAATTAGTTTGGATAAAGAAGCGAGGCAAAAATCTAAAAATCATTTGCTTTTACAATTCGAATTTTCTTTTTAGAAAATATTCATTAAAGTTTTCTTGTAATAGCTCGGTCACGAAAGGAAACAGTTTTAGAAATCCGCAGATTAGTTACTGATTTGCATCAAAAGAAAGGAAGCCCTGTTGGGAAAAAAAATTGCCTATTTACTTAGTAATTCTTCAATTTTTGATATTATTAAGCGTTATAAGAAACAGAATTGTATATAAAAAAAGAAAGCATGGAAACCCATCTTGTGTTATCTGATGGAATGAAACCCTTTACTCTAAGGGATATTAAAAAGAATCCA
The DNA here is from genome assembly GCA_000611955.2 of Stegodyphus mimosarum. Taxonomy (NCBI): domain Eukaryota; kingdom Metazoa; phylum Arthropoda; class Arachnida; order Araneae; family Eresidae; genus Stegodyphus; species Stegodyphus mimosarum. The sequence goes on along the minus strand of KK122107.1, from coordinate 492,500 downwards.
AGACTGAGTGCTCCTAAACTTGTTGCCAAACTTCGTGAATTATATGGAATATGTATAAATCCAGAAATTGTAAGAACAGTAATGCGATCTGCAGGACATCATGGGCGACGAGCAAGAAGAAAATTTTATGTCAGTAAAGAAAACCTAAAATTTCGATTCCATTTCGTAAACTCAATAAAACAAAAGACACCTGGAAAAAAAGTGTTGTTTGCTGATGAAAGCAAAATTTCGCATCTTCGGCTCAGATGAACGAGTGCTGATGTGGAGAAAATCCAAAGAAGAATTTCGGAAGCAAAATTTAGGATCAAGTGTTAAATACGGTGGAGAAGGAGTTATCGTATGGGGATCTATGGTATATTCCGGTGTTGGTAATATAGAATTTATAGATGGTATTATGGAATCAATATAAGTACCTTGACATCTTGAAGCGAAATTTGGTATCGTCAGCACAAAAACTTAATATAAAAAATAGTTTTAAATTCTACCAGGATAATGATGCAAAGCGTACTGCGCGCAATGTTAGACGCTGGCTGGTATATAAGTGTTCAGAAGTAATTAAGGCACTACGCCAATCGCCGGACTTTAATCTTATTCAACATATTCGGCAGGCACTAGAATCGAAAATTCGAAAACAGAATTACAATGCGAGAAACATATATACATTTATGCAGGTTCTTCATTATTTAATTTTTTTAAATATAACACAGAGCGATAACATTTGGTGGCAACAATTTGAAAAGTGAAACGACATTTAAAGTTTTGAACGCAAAATGCCGAAACGAATTAATAGCCCTTCTGGGTTAACGGCCTTTGGGCTAAAAATAAAAAAATCTGAAGGCTTTCAGATTTTATATTACGCAGAAACGTGCTTTTTTAACATTTTGCGTGTTACCTTTATTTATTAAATATCAAGTTTTTCGCACTTAAACCATGAAATTCAATTCAACAACAGTATCACAAAATATTTAAAAGAGCATATGTCTTTAGAATTTCCGATACACAGTCTCGCGCCCTGGAGATAAAAATGTTTTTTTTCGTAAAAAAAAAAAAAATTGCGTACAGTGTTGCCATTGCTCGCTTTGAAATCGTTGAGTTTGTTAATCGAAAACTCATAAATGCTTTTGATATAGTAATAAAACAAATTCCAAATTCGGGCTTCCAGATGCCCATATTCGGTACGTTATTCAAAATTCTATGTCTCTAGCTACCGTTGTTTTAACACAACGGGACAAACATATATACATTTCTTGCAGATTCTTCATTATTTAATTTCTTTAAACATAATACAGGGCTCTAATATTTGGTTGCAACAATTTAAAAACTGATTCGTCTTTTATAGTGAATCAACACAAATGTCAAAACGAAATTAATAGCGCTTTTGGACTAAAATAAATGGAAACATTTAGAATAAAATGGTTAAAATATGATACCAAACGTGTCAACAAATAGAATGGAAGTTTTCTAGAAAACTTATCTTTCTAACAGAGGAAGATTTTTAAAACAGTAACAGAATAACAGATAAATAGATTTATCCCCAGATAATTTGGAGTAATTAGAGTAACAGTATATTGATAGATAACAAATGGAATGGGAAAATGCAACTAATAAAATTATTATTTAATCAAGCTAAGGTGCTTATTTATTATGGATTATTGGTTTCAGTTTTGTTCGTCATGCCGCGCAGCCGGTATAGTGGTTATTGACTCTGACTGCCGAAGCGACGGGCCCGGGTTCGAATTCCGGAGAAGGTATGGCTGTAACTGGCCATCCCTTCACAAGAGGCGACGGCGGACACCTATCAGGTGCTTCCATAATGAAATGGTCACCACTTCCGGCCCTTGTAGTGGCGCAAGGCTAACGGCTATTAAATAAAGCGCCCAGCCATTAAAAAAATGTTCTTCAATTGTACAACTGGGATGGAGTAAAAAGTTAGAAATGCTACCAACAGCCAGTTCTGAGCTTAGTCAATCTATACGAGTGAAACAAAGTGTTACTTCTTGAAGGAGAATTCCAGAGTGCATTTTATTTTGAAAGAAAGATTAATATTTTAGTGCTAGAAACACTGTAGAAATGCTGTAATGACATTCGTACAGTACTGAAATACAGCTTACAACCATTTTTAACGCCCGACTTATTCTTATCAGAAGAATTTTAAACTACTACATATGTAATATATATAAACCAATAATTCACAACAAGTCATAATAAGAAAACTTTCTACACACCATCTCCAAGGAACAGTAACACAATTTAAAATCATCATCGAAAAGTTATTTGTCAGAATTTTAAAAACGGAATTTTCTAGTTCTCCCCTGCTAAGGAAAAACTTAATCGCAAAATTGCCAATATCATGTAAAAACCTATTTAAGTATTGAAAATTGTCATTGACTATTGTCATTGATAGCAGACCAATCGACCCATCAAGGGGATAAACCAATCTACCATCTGTCAACAACAACCAAAATAAGAGAGAGTGCCCCATCCCACCTCCAAACAAGCATCAAATAATTTGCCAGATCCAAATCATAATTCACAATCGATACTCAATAAAAATAAAGGCATTAGTCCACCCAAACCAAAAGAATCCTGCTAAAAAGCAAATAATCTTTAAAAGTAATGTTTTTACCAAGAACACAATCAAACTGAACGAGATGCTCACTCTAGAAGACATATCCCCCACACTCTCTTTTCATTTTAAATACGAAAGCAAAAACAAAATTACAAATTCGGGAACAAATTTTAAAAATCATAAGAAGACTAAAAAAGGAAAAATTCATAAAATTAAAAGTTAAAAACTTGTAGTAAATGAGAAATTTCAAAATCAAACTAGTAAGCAAAAATTAACCAACTTGCCTGCCAAATTTTAAAACCAAATGACTGGAATGCAAGTATTAAGTGATGGATGTAAAATGGTTGTCGTAATATTTAGTTTTCTATTTAAGAAAGTTTAGCTTAAGTTGGCGACAAAGCTGTCAAGTTTCTTGGAGATAACACACAGCGAGCAGGCTGTTCCTAAAATAGCGCTAAAAGCTGCGATATACAAGGTGTCCCATAAGTCTGTAAATATTTTAAAGATTCATGTAGAACTGAACACAGTTTGCGAAAAAGTTATTCTCGTGAAGGGATTTTTTTTTGGTAAAGAAACAAAATAGTTAAAATTTTCATCGGTACAATTATCACTGTACGAGAGCAAATCGCATATTTCAAGGAAAACTACATTTATTTGCCTGCAAGCAAATGTTTACAAACATATCACTCTTATTCTGTGTGTCCGCCATTACCACAAATTACTGTTTGCAAGCGAGTTACACCACCATTAACTCATTAACGACTGACGTTACGTTTTCGCAGCATTAGTCAAAAGATTGTTTTGCATTTTCTGTATAGTGTTTTTTTTTTCTTTAACCTTTGTATATAAGCAAAGTTTTTCTTTTAATTTGAGTAGATCTCATAGAAAGCTCAACCAATCGAGTACATTTATGAAGACACGCCAATCTTCTAGAAACATTCGACTGTATAACAGCGTCAAAAGGTAAGGTTATCATTTTAATTTTCTTAGTGTAAATATGCATTTTTTTAAATGTTGCGTAAACGCAACGTCAATTCAAAGCAGTATCTTTTTGAGTACATACAGATTTTCATACAGTGATAGTTTCTTTTACAGATTCGACAGAACAACTATTCCAAAATAACGAATACCCGTGACAACCATTTTTAACGTTTAATGAAGTATTATAATTTTTGAAGAATTGAATAACTCCGAAAAACTAATTAGGAATCGTCTCTTTAAATATTTCAAATGCCAGTTTCATGCCACATGAGGTTTTCTTCAACACATTCTATACATGAGCAAATGATACCTTATTTTGGTAGACATTCATGCAAAATGCTTCTCAAAGGAAAACCCTATCGTTTCGAGTACAAAGTTTGCTGTTTTATGTTCCTATAAAGAGTACATATATCATTTTGATACATATTCAGGAAAATTTTAATTCAAAAAGTCATTGATTGACCTTGGATTAGTTGGAAAGTTCCGTCATAGCTGTGACAACTAACTTTAATCCAATTTATCCGCCTTCAGTGACCAATAGGTACTCACGAAAAGAAAAAAAAATGTGACCATAAAGTAACCTAAATTCATCAGAAATTGCAACAAATATATGGATGGCGTGGACTATCTTATGGTGGCGACCTATTTTTACGGATTTTATTTATGAAGCTAAATCAATTTCATGGAAACCTTATAAGATTGCTGCAGACCTAAAAATTTCTCTTGTAGATTTTCAAAGAAGTGTTGCGCTAGGACCGCTGTAAATAGGGAAGAATATTCTGAAAATTCGCAGCCTTCATTTGAAAATGAAGGGAGCAAATTTCAGAATATGAAAGGCTATGAATTTTCTGTATATGAATATAGTGACTGTGTTGGCCGATCATCTTTCTTTCAGAGTTTAGCTTCAAGCGAAACGAGAAAGATCGCTCACATTACATTATCGAGAAAAATTCAACAAAAACAAAAATTAAAAGATTCAAATACTGTAGTACTCAAGCGACAACTGTTTGTAATAAATGTTATGATGGGACTTTGTATAACAAATGTTTCATTATCCAAAAGTAATCGGTTTTGGTTGGCGTTGCATTTTCGCAACATTCTGTATCTTCAACAAAAATAAATATTTTTTTTTCCTATTATATTTTTTCTCTATTTTATACGTCAAAAAATAATCTTTGTTCATTCTCTTTAAGTAAAAGATAGTGCAGTCGTTAATGGGTTAACTGCAGCATGTAACATATCCGAATGGATGCAAGAGACGTGACGAATGGCGTCCTTTAATTGCACCAAAGAAGATGGGCTATTGCGGTACACTCTGGACTTGACCTTAAAGCTAAAATTCCAGTAGTGCTGAGTTCGGGTAGCGAGGGGGGTCACTCATTTCTACCTTGAAGGCTAATTAATCGCTCTTCGGTGAAAGTTCTTCTTAGGAACGTCTTCACTTTGGTTGTGATACAAGGAAGTGCCTCATCTTGCATGAAAGTCACTGTGTCAAGACATTCTGCTTCCGTAAGTGCGGTATCACTTTCTACTGCAGCAGCTGCAAGTACCGTTTTCCAGTAATTGAGAGGTCTTTCAGCCATGTTTTGCACAGTGCTCTTCAAAGAAAAAAAAAGTTCCACTGTAGTGGGAAGCAATGAAACCACAATAAACAGTTGAACGCAGTGAATGTAGGGGCTTCTCAGTGTAGGCACATGGGTTCTCCTTTGCCCAGATTCTACAGTTATGAGTGTTGACTGTTCCATGCAATGAAAAATGAGCGTCATCTATCCATCAGATAATGAGAAGCCATTGCGGATTATCGTCAATTCTCGACAAAGCCCACTTTGCGAATTCATATAGCTTAGCTTTGTCATCAGATAAGGCTGGTGACCTGATTGCAACTTGCAGGGGTACAATTTTAAAACAGCGCGAAGGATGCGGAATACCGATGTCTTACAATGGATGCGGAATACCGATGTTGGTATACCAGTGTTCCGTGCCACTTCTCGTTGATTGTTCCCTTAGAGCAGGAAGTGAATCTCGTGGCGCAGGAAGAAAACCTCTGACAGGTCCGGTACATCACAGAGGGAAAATTCTCGACAACAAGTTCTGTCGCCAAATCCCTTTTTTTTTTCTAGCAGCGTAGAAGCCAAACTGGTTTGCATTACGTCTATGGAGCCTTTTCTTCTTTGGTCAAGCTGGCAGGCCACATCGGAAGTACGGACCTCTGATAAACCTAGTGCATCACTACGATGACGATGACAAAAACTTCCCGTTTCTTCAAACTGCCGTACCAGGGAAGTCAGTCCGGCAAGATTGATTGGACTTTAGCCTTTCTTCCATCCCTTCTGTGTTAGAAACCTTCAGTCAAAGTATTCTTGGTTGAGGTAAAACAACTTCACTAATAACGCTTTATCCACTAATGTCAGCATCACAATTAAAACTTTATGTACGAGCAAGTAGAAGGAAAAATCAGATATGAGCCGTTAATCGTAAAACCTGCAATTTATACGACTCTGATTTATATATCTCTTGTTACTGTGTCTGTGCGACACCCCCTATCGCCGAAAATTTTAACTATTTTTTTCTTTAATCCCCCCCTCACAAAAAAAATCCCACTTCATGAAAATAACTTTCGCAAACCGTGTTCAATTCTACCGATACTTTTAATTTTTATGAATTTTTAAAATACTTACAGACTTATGGGATACCCTATACACCACATGTACATGTTCCATAATACAAAAGCGCAAATTTAACGTAATACTTACTTTTCCTAAGCACTGATATAAGGCACTTATTTTTACTTTAAACTGCTGATATTAGATCTAATGGAAAACATTCCCGACAACACGATTAACTTAAAACAAATTTTAAATAAGAATCTGTTCATTTTCCAGAACAATCTGACATAACTGCCTCTTCTGTGCCTGCAGGGGCGGAATTATGGGTTATTCAAAAGAAGTGTCAATTGTTCGGAATTTGTTCATGGGCAAGATAATTTTAGGATTGAAAATAAAAAAATTCCTTCTTATTGTTCAATCAAATACTTCTTAATTTTATAAAATTTATAAGTAACATAAAGACATGATTTGGTCTTACACAGAGAGGGTAGTTTATCCATAAATTGGAATATGGAATAAATTCCTCTTTTTAAAATTCCTTTTTGAAATTTATTTTCCTTGAAAAGACGTTTTACACTCCACTTCATTCGAAAAGGTTTATTCCATTTAAAATCTCGTTGTAGCTACGGAGAAAAGTTTTTACTTCGAGAAAGGAATAAATATTTAATGGTTTCTACTAAAACGTTTTTTACTATGTATCGTGTATTAAGACAATTCGGTTTACCGAGAATAAATACTTTATCTATACATAATAGTCAAATTAAAATATCACCAAAATTAAATGTCCATGAAATGATGAATATTCATATTTTAAAAATTACTATCTCGAACGTCATAATAATTCTAACATAAAAGAATTTTCATTCAACAAAAGAATTTCAATTGGAACTTGAGAAAATAATTTACTATAAATGTTAACAACTATAAACACACCCGCTTTACGGGAGCTCCCTTCACGCTACTTGGCTTTCACGAATGACCTGCATTAATACTTTTTTTTTTTTTTCGATTTACGAAAGGAGTCCCAAGAGGATTTTCCGTTTTGAGAAGATAGAGAAAGGGCTCAGGACTTGTTTTATGGAAAGCTTTAAGCAAAGTATGGTTTTAATTCAGGAAGAGTACAGAGAATTAGTACAATTATGCATAATGCTTTGATTGCCTAAAAAGATGATATATAAGATCTGTCCCAAAAGTAATGGGCCTCACTTTCTTCTGCCGCGACTATCACCGTTTGCACGGCAGGGTGGGTGGAGTTTTCGGAACACAGCGCGACCAGCGCCAATCGGCTCCGATCTTCTGGAGAGTAACAGTGCCTGTTTCAGTGAACCCTTGTGTGAGTGCTATGTCGAAATCAAGATGGAAAAAACTCTCGAGCAGCGATAAGCAGAGTTTTGTTTCAAACTTGAGAAAACACCGTCGGAGACTTTTGCTTTGCTTCAGTTCTGATTTGTTCCAGCCCGACTTCTTTTTGTTCCCGAAGATTAAAAAATCCCTCAAAGGTCAGCATTTGGGGACTCTGGAGAACATCAAAGCGGCTACGACGAGGTTACTAAAGGACATCCCTGTGACGGACTTCCTGGACGCATATAAAGCATGGAATTCGCTTTGGAACAAGTGTGTTAAAGTAGGAAGGACGTATGTAGAAGAATACTGAGTAATTGTACGAATCGGTTCAATAAACTTCTTAAAAAAAAAAAAAAAAAAAGCTAATTTCTTTTGGGACGCACCTTGTATGATAGGAAAAAAAAGGGGGGGATCACTCAAAGCAGTCTACCTGCTGTGGTATTGCAAATCTTTCACTTAAACTACAGCGAATGAAAAAGCTTAGTTTCCGACAGACCAAAGGATTCCTAGAAGTTCTTTGGAGAGACAGAAGAGAAAACTATCGGAGCAATCATTTCTTTATATAGTGTACCCTAGTTTTCTTTATTTGCTACTGCAGACACTCCAACAATTAAGCTTAAAAGGTAGCATTTTGGCATTTAAGATGAAACAATATTATGTATGCTATTTCTGTACTTCCAGAATACACTGCTCGACATCGAAAATGCAACACCAAGAAGAGGTGGTCAGAAAGTGATGAAATTTGGAAAAAAAACAGAGACAGCAAGCACCAATAAGTGATCTTTATTTCAAAATGATAGTCAGAATACAGAGCGAGAACGGCGTCGGCTCAGTAGGATGTAGGACCAACGTGGACAGCGATGCACGAAGAAACACGTCTAGGCATAGAGTCAATAAGAGTGCGGATGGTGTCCTGAGGGATGGCTCTCCATTCCCTTTACCATTTGCCACAGTTCGTCTTCTGAACGAGGCAGGGAAAGTAGTCTGCAAACGGCGTCCAATCACATCCCACACATGTTCGATTGCTGACACGTCAGGAGAGTATGGTGGCCAGGGAAGCATCTGTATACCTTGCAGAGCATGTTGGCAGATGCGAGCACTGTGTGGTCAGGCGTTATCCTGGTGAAAAATTGCATTAGGCAGCTCCTGAAGGTAGGGGAATTGCCACCGGCCGCAGTACATTATCCAAGTATCGTTGGGCCGTCATACTGCCCTGAATACGAACTAGAGGTGACCTGGAATCGTAGCCAATTGCGTAATTATGACCAATAATGATGTCATAATTACCGAATAGTAATGATTCTGTGTTAGTGGTAGAGAAAAGATCTTAGCCCAGAAGAGGTTTTTAGTATGGATGATGTGTTCAAATGAGCCAACAATGGCATATCAGATAACCGATGATGAAATCATTGGCTCTGTTTTGAAGTCGCCACAGCAAGAAAAAGATTCCGACACGGACACAGATAATGAATTTGATAGGAGTGAGAAAATTATCTTTTAATGAGGGTTTGGAACATGGTGAAAAATACCTAAAACATTTAGAACAACAGAGCTGTGTCACAGAGCAAGAGATTATGACTAAAAAAAAAAAAAAACTTACTGTGGAGCATCTTAAGTTTTAAAACAAACCTCTATCAGAAAAATGTTTGAAACAAGTAAAAAAAAAAATGAAATATTTTATGCTTTACTAGTATTCCTTATTTTTACACGTCTCTACTGTATATGTCCTTAATGCTTTAAAATATTCTGTAATCACTAATATAAATGAATAATATAATAAATATATACATATAATAATTTAAGGCACATAATAAAATAATGTAATAATGTATATTATTGTACATAATAATTTAAGTAAATGAATCTAATATGCCTTATTTATTTGCACTTTTAGTCTGAATATTATGATTTGGCTTTTCTGTCCTGAAATCCACACAGCCTCTGGTCCCAAGCATTGCGGATTTCTGGACTTCTACTGTACTACGTTTTTCACCGTTTTAAACATGCTAATAAAAACACCGCTTTGTAATTAAACTAAAATTTTTGTCACATTATTAAAATGCGTTTTAAACTTATCACAATTAAATTTTAAGCGCATTAGCAGCTTGCAATTAGCATAAAATAAGCTCTTAATAAACCCCTTCAAATCGCAATTACAGGCATGGGAATGTAAGATAATTTAAATGACAGTAAAACCGGAACAAATCTAGATATAACATTCATAAATAATATTCTAATAATAAAAAAACTATGGTAAACTTAACATACATTTTTTTGAGGATGGAGAGAATCGGCCAATTTTTAATAACCAGAAACATATTTGAAGAAAGTAATAAATTGATTTCTGGATAAATTAATGAAATTTTTACAATTACTTTTGTTTTTAATGCAACATGATGAACAATACTAATTTATAACGAAAATAAGAACTTTATCAGGATTTCAAAAAATTAGATTCCAAGAAGAAAATTTAAGTTATCCTTCCCTGCACTTAAATATTTACCACATGGTACCTCACTCATATTATCGAAAACTTGATTATGAATGATATGAAGAATTATGAAGTCCATTAAGCAAAAAAACAAAATAAAATTTTATATTAATAAGCAGAATTTTTTTAAGTTACATTTTAGAATTCTAAGGGGAAGATAGAACGTTATAGAGGCCATATAATGCAAATAACTACACACAACAAATAAATCCCAGCATTAATAAGCATCTTTCCAGTTGCTGCATTTCAGCCATCATATAATGTGTTGCTCTTAGAGAGTAACCGTAAATCATATAAAAAGATTCACAATTAATATTAACAATTATAATTTACAATGCTAAAAATTGTATCTTTTTTTATTTTATTTACGTTATGATAATTTATAGCACCGGTAATAATTGAATTCCTTAGCAAAGTTGGTACTCTTCTGTTATTGGGGCCGAATTTCAGAATGTATGTATGTGTACATATATGCGTGTATATACATGCATGTATACAAATATGCGCATATATACACGAATACATCCGTTATCCATACATGCATAAATATATACATTTTTGAATCCAGTCCTGACAACAGAAGGGTAGCAGGAAGATGTTTGACACTATATTGCATTAGTTTCAATAATATTGAAGTCTTACAAAAACATTCTTTATAATGTGAAAT
>KK122107.1:396308-461899 GCA_000611955.2 Stegodyphus mimosarum | reverse complement strand
TCCAGGAGGGAAGAAGAGCTAGCCTATGATAAAGCTGCTCCTTAAAGAACTTACTAGACTTGAGGATGGGTATTATCATATTGGTATTCCAGGGAATTGTATTATCTCAAAACATCACCCCAAATAGAAATGGAGCAGAAAGAAGGTTGTTTACAGTACTATAAGACTGAAAAAGTTAAATAGATTATGACCTAGTCTTTAGAGATTGACAGAAACAGAATGTCGTACAGGAAATATCAAGGAAGGAATTAGGAGGCCACTACTTGTGTTATCATCCAATTATTAAGTCTGAGAATACTGCTATTTCTATCGGGGTAGTTTTTTATGCCTCATGCAATGTTGGAAGAGCAAAGGATTGCTAATTTTTGAGATTTTTATGGTGGGGGAAGGCAGAAAAAATTAAAGTCTATCAGAATAACAGAGTGGTGTTTAGATGCACTTGCAGCCCAATTTTACTCAGTATAAAGTACCATTTGAACAAGTTTCCAGAACTTATGAGAAACTCCTAAAGTCCTTCAGGAATGACAACTGTGTGACCTTCACAGACAGTACATGCAAATTAGAAGAATTTATCACATAGTCATCAGAATTTATGGCTGAAGCTATGGTGGACTTGAGATCATGAAAATTTGATCCTGTAGAAGAAACAGGAAGGTTACTAACTGAAAATGGAAATTTGTTTAAAGGATATCTTATAACTCCACTTTTGGTTTGAGGGATTAGATTGGATGAAAAAGAGAGTTGTTTAATAATCTAAACTAAACATGAAACAAAAATAGAAAAATTTTACTAAATGTACCATTACCTTGAGTTCTTATCTATATCTCAAGGTATTTACAGCCATATTAGTTTTCTTGTCTCAGCATTGTAGCAAGCCAAGCTAATGATTGAGGAGGCCTAGTCAATTAAGTCAGAAAGAAACTTTCTGCTTTTAGAGAAAATTCAAAAGGATTTTCGGAAATGGTACAATGAACTAACCAACTTAAAGATCAACAGACATAGGTTATGGAAGTAAAGAGAGTCCATACATTTTTTTTTTTCAAAATGAGTCAAAGTGCATTCATAATAGTAGTTTTCTTATGCTGTGAAGATGATAGCAGAATTTCAATACAGTTTCCAGAAGCAAAATCACGACTTTATCTAAAAATGACAATCCCCTGCCCTGAACGTCTCACTTGTGTTTTGGGAGACAGATTAGCAAATTATATTCTTGCAGCTCCTTACAGTACTAGCTTATTATTGAACTGACTCTTTAACAGTGATAACACAGATACAAAGAAATGACCAATGATGTACTCTTGTGAGTAAAAGAATCAGAAAAATATGCAAATTCAGAGTCACACCAATGGTATCTTGTCTCAGATAATCTAAATATGATGGATCTGCCATCTTGTGGTTCTAGCCCAAAACATCTCATTGAGACTGGATGGTTGGAACCTAAATGTTTAAAGGATGAAGAAAATAACTGGCACCAGTCAGTTGGAACAAATTCTTAAAGAAGATTTAGTTATATTAGAAAGAAAAAAACTGCAGTATCATTATTTACCAGTACAAAAGTAGATCAATTTATGAATTATGAAAGAATTTCAAAATTTTGTACATTTGCGAATAAACCATTTGTCCCATTCACCTTTCGTTTGACCAAGTCAGGGATTCAAAAGCTTTTACAATTAGGACATCAATTTATACAGTTCTCTCTTTATGAAGAATATATTTAAAGTATGGATTGTATTTTCACATGTGCTGTGTATTCAGCTGTACACTTAAGAGTTGGTGATCAGTTTGTCAATAGAGACTTTATACATTTTCTCAAAGATCTAGAAAAGTGGGAGAATTTCAACAATCTACAGTCTACATCAGAACTGTCTTTCAGGGTATGAACAATCTTTTGAAATCTTTAAACTGTAGTTAGAAAATTTTGAAGAACTAACTTCCATTAGGTGGGAGCCACCAGCGGCCGAGCAGTAAAGTCACTGAATACTGCTAGTTCTGACCTAGATTTGTTTCCAGGCGAACGGGCTCACTGCATGGGTGTTTTTGTGGTTTTCCCCATGTGTAACGCGCATATAAGCCAATTTCCCTAAGAAAGTCCTATTTTGAATATTTTGTGAAGCTGAAGTTACAATGATTAATCAGTGTCTTACATACATCACTAAAGAATCCAGTAAATTTATTCCTTTGAGTCCATCACCTTTTATTCAAGGCACCCAAGAAACTGGGATACCTGACCTACAGAAAATTAATTCCCAGAAACTTCAAAAGAGATATTGAAAATGCCAAAATATAAAAGATCAAGTGAGAAAGAGATTTCGAAAAGAATTACTGGCAACTGTCATTAAAAAATAAAAGAAAAAAATATTCAAATTATCCAGATGGACCATGGAACATCTTCAGGAACTTTTGTATGCCCACTTCACTGGAGATATCCAGGAATGATGATCCTATCATCCAAATGGTGAATTTTACCAAACTGTTTGAATATTTTGAAACTCAATTTTAGTAATATAATTGTTTAATGTTTGAAATTTACTTCAGATATTAGTTTTTTTCGCTTTTTAGGATTATTTTTTTTAATAATAGTGTAAATTTAATTTGGTATTTAATTTCTGTCTTCCACCATAAATTAATGGTGAAGTATGTTAGGAATTCAGTTTAAAGCATTTCTTCCCCTCAATAGGTGGCACCAGGAGTTCCACTTAAATCTCTCATTTCATACAAAATTCATGTTTTTATTACATAAATGAGCAATACTATAATTTTCTGCTGACGTACAATGAATTTTTAGAATACTTTTTTTAACTCTTCTGAACCATTCAGCTTACTGGATAATAAATAGATTGTAGTTTACCACTGATAAAACTCATCAGATTTTTTTTTTTCCCCAATGATTAGAAATGCACTTTTGTATCCTGTATTAGTACATTAAAGTTGGTTTAATTTTTACTCTTGTAATCAATCAATTACAGTTGGCAATTGATGTCAGAACCCCCTGATAAATGCAGGTTCTGCTATAATTTATATTAGAAATAAAAAGTTTGCACAACCCCTAATCCTAAGCTACACAGATTATCAGAAATCTACTGTATGTATCTAGTGCTGTGGTACACAACTTCAACTGCTGCTTCAAAAAACAATTCAGTACTTCTAGTCTTCATATTTGTGTTCAATGAACTGTCATCATTTCCACAGTTAGTAATAAAAAACAAAATTATTTAATTAGTAACTCATAATAGTAAGATAACCATAAATAATATAGATAAAATCAAAACAAATTACTGACATTCACAGACAATGATGAAATTTTATGAACAGTATAAGTGATTTTAAAACTTTCTTTAATACAAAATATTATTTTAAGATTTTAAATAACAATCACAATTTATTGATCAATTATATCTTTTAAGAAAGTACTTACATGTCCAACAGCACAAGGTGCTAAAATGTCACAATCATATCCAATTATGTTATTGTCACCTATAGGTACCTTTTCAGTTTTTAAACGCCCTCTTGCCTGGGGGGGAAAAAGGAGAGAAGAAATTTTCCATAATAACTTCTTTTTCACACAGTGAATGCTCTTATTTAACTTTCAGTAAAAATCTCTATAAATACATATACATAACAAAAGATAAAACAACAACATAACAAAACAATTTAACTGCAGCTACATTTTTTAAATACACATTACAAAAATATAATTAAAAGTTTTCACTTTTTTAAACTAAATACACGCACACATATTTCTATGAATTTTAAATTTTGCACAATTCTTTCAACATTTTAAAGCAAATTAAGTACTAAAGAATTAGCTGTTCTAACTGAAACTTTTTTGCTATTGTTAATATAATCAGTAAAGTAATCACAATATAATCAGTAAAGTAAGGCTGGAAAAAAACTTTTGGTTTAGCAATAAGCTAAGCTGACACATGCAAAAATTATCGACCCTTTGAAGTGACAAGATTCGCCAGCTTGTACTGGTTTAGCAGAACCGATAAATGAGACAGAATAGTAATATTTATTTATACAATTTATAGTTAATTTATCACTAATTTGGGCAGCAATCTGGTTCATAAAATTTGTGAGTCTTAACATTGACATTTTGCCTAAATATCGATTTTTCAAATTTTCAAGTTATTTTAACACTTGACACCTGCTGATATAACACACAAATTAACAGAAATTAATTAATAGCTATATCGACTGATTATCAGATGGTAAAGCAAAAAATGATCAGTTAGAGCAGTGGCTAATATTCTAATGGATTAAGAATAGGCAGTCTAAGCTAATAGATTAAGTACTATGATTATGATTATACAAAAATTAAAATTTTAATTTTTACTAATAGAAAATAAATACTAACATAAAAATGTTCTTTAGATATATTAGTATATATTAGTGCAAGAGAATCATTCCAGAAATATCATGCATATAACACAGGTCACCAGATCATTTATTGAATATTCTGTGCTTAATTGAGGATGTATTCTTTGTTACATATGTATTGGAAAACTAAGTAAATACATTCATTACCAAAATGTTACACATTTTATGATTTCTGATGCATAATTATTTTAGAAATCTCTTTTTTTTGGGGGGGGGAGGGGAATTATTTATTATTACCTAAATTATTTAACATAGAGAACACTGAAGCATTAAAAACTTAATCAAGACAACGTAAATATTGAATGTAACACTTTTCTGCAAGATTGTTTTTCAGCAGAAAGAAAACATACCTAAGTATTCTTACAAAAGTCATTAAGAAAAAAAGTTAAAACTTACTTTTGAAATTAAAGCATCATGCAGGTCTCCAATGCTCTTTTTGCTAGTATCAGTGACATAGACATGAGCAGCACCACGATCAAGTAAACCTGACACAACTGCTAATCCTATGAAAAATGGGAATACAAATGCTTATACATAAAGGCTGAATTTTAAAGAATAACGTGTTAGCTAATATGCAATATTTAGAAGGAAAAAAAAGGCTTGGTCTGAATGAAATTTAGGCTAAGACAAAGTGCTTGGCTTGAATAACATTCAGGTTTGGTTAAGGCCTAAATAAACTTACTGTAGGCCACTTCTATTAACTAGATCCTTTAGCAGTTTATTGACGACATTGATGACAGTATAATTTAAAGTGGTTTTTCTAAATTTAACTCAAGTATATACCTAAAAAGTACAAAAGACTTTACTTATGATTAAAATAAAGATAATGTAAACTTAGTTAAACAGAAACTATAAAGTTAAAAAAAAATCAACACATTTGAAAGAGATGAAAGAGAGTACTGAAAAGAAAATACAGAATATAAAACAAATACCAGGAACATTTGAGAAGAAACTAATCCTTTTAACCCCCATTCTTCAAAACATTCATCTATGATCTTTGCTTCATGAATACATGCATTGTCATGCTAAAGGAGAAATGGACTTATTTGAAACTTCTGCAACATAGCAGAAAGGGCAGAATTGTCTAGTATTGCTTGATAACCTTTAACTTACATTTCTTGGCATGAAACCTAGAAGACAAAAATCAAATCAAGAAAAACAGGCCCACACAAGAATTCATCCTTTGTCATATTTTACAGTAGGGAAAATATATTTTGGGAAAAGTGCTTCCAACTACCTTGTTCACACATGTGTGTGCAGTTCTTCATTGTATAGAGTAGTATTCCATTGTCTTAAGGTCAATGGTATTAGAACTGGACATTTTACACCACTGTAATTAATAAACAATGCTTCTGTCAGTGATCACTGGTTTATGTATTGAAGTTCATCTACAAAGCACTAGTACATACACCTGTCTACGAATGAAATAAGAGCCAATATAACCTCCTGAAAAAAGTACTTACACTTTTTAATGAGACTTGACTGTTTCATTTTACCACATATCAAAAGCACTGACAATTCTGATTTGTCATTATTGATAGTCTGATAATTACTTAACGGTTATTAATTAAGTTAGAAATTAATTGATTAAGTTAGAAAATAGTTGCTTTTTAAGTTGGAAACAAAATGCAAGCTGAATAATTTCTGAATTACTTCTGAATAATTTCTGATTTCAATATAATGGAAAGAATTTTCTCTTCCAAAATCAGTGTATTATAATGTAAATTCCCTGAAACATGATCTATCATACATTTGTTAAATTACCAGAAACAAATTAATTACCTATGCCACCTGCTCCCTGCACAGCCACTTTCATTCCACTTATGTTACCAGCTCCTAGAAAATTTAAAGCTGCCTCCATTGCACATAGAAGTCCTAATAAAGAATAATTCCTAATTTTAGTTAACGTATGAACAAATTTAATAAATATGAACTAATGCAGGAAATATTTCTTTCTTTCTTTAAATACACGCTATTATATTATACAAGAAAGGAAGAAATAAAAAATTGTTTGACACAAAATAAATAGTTATTACAAAAATTACATTTATTTTCATGAAATAGTAATGAGTCAATTTCATAAGCATATTCATGTACAGTACAGGAGAAAGAATATATATTACTCCAAATATCCTACCTTCTTAAACTATTTTTTTTTAAATCTGCTTGTTTTAATAGTGCTTAATATTTAAAAATGAAAGATTACTCATCATTTTAATTTATTTAAGAAAATGTATTAGTATTTTTTTTAAAGTTTTCCTCAAGGTATAATATTAATCACTTAATCATACTTCCTTCAAAAGATCTTTATTAAATCAAGCTCATATATATATGAAACGATGCAGTATGCAAATACTTTCTTTTCTGGTAAAAAACTTTAATTGTGATGCATTTTTCAGATACTGAGAAACTTTCAAAACAGCAGGATATTTTAGAATCATTTGCAAAATGCTGTTTTTACTTAATTATTCTCTTGATTTTTAAAATAATTTAAATAACAAATGATACGAACGATTTTTAAACCATTAAAGAGATTTAGAAAGAGAATTAGAGAGTCTTGTATACAAAATGAAAACATCATTAACAATTAATTCATCTGGACCAACATTTCTCAACCTGTGGTATGTATACCACCAGAGGTACATCAAATAGTCTCAGGAAGTATGGGGGAAAAAGATGTAATGGTGAACATTAATAGATAGACTGAACGTCAGAGAAAAGATAAAAAGCTGTTATAAAAATAGTCTACATTATAGAAAATCGAAATAACTAAATTGAATCTAAAATAATTTTAATTTCGAAAATTTGAATATTTAAAATTCAGTTTAGGTATATATTTTATTTGCAGGACAGTACCTGTCAAGAGGGATAGGACCACTGGCCGACATCTGACAATAATAGGTATATTTCAATAAACTAACAGCAGGCAGGCAATTCAGCATTGTTTCCATACTAAAAATTTATTTCTGTGAAGAATCTGGGATAATCTCAGTGTTAGTTGTTGGGTTGGTTATAATTTGTCCATTTCTATGACTCAGTGTTTCCAATCATATTATAAATACAGTATTTGTATGATAATTAAAACTTCATGTTCTATAAAATTTTGGAGTGGATATAGTATGTACATTGTGCTGTAATTTTATATTATCAATATGCAAACTTGGAATATTTACAAATTATAATAACATATAGCCTACTCTAGAATATTACCTGCACCACCATCTAACAATCATTAGATGAAGTGATGTGCAATACATCTTCTTAATCCTCGGTAACGGGATTCACTAAAATATTACATCTAAGGACCGAATAAGGAGATTCACTAGATGTGTAAGTGTACAGTAAATTAAAAGCTCAGCACACAGGTTTCATTTCTTAATGACTGTGGGCTTGTTTTCCAAGATATTTGCAGAATTTTTTATATCTAAATATAAACTTCATGGAATATGTAATGGCCTGTGAAGTTTATATTTTTTACTGTCTGATCAAAATATATTTTCAGAAAGTAATCAGCCACAATGGAGTATAATATGTGTACTTTTCAGAAATAAGAATCTATTAAAAATCTCAGAAAATAAGTCCAAATTTGAAGACTGGTTCATGTTTCATGAAAAACTGCTTTGACAGGACACTGTGAAATAAGTCTTAAATTATACAACTAAAAAAAAATTAAACAATTTTTTAAAAAAATTATTGTACCTCAGAATACCTAGTTTTACTACATTTTGTAGAATGTACTATAATTAACTTAGTTGTTGTAACATAACAGGCTTCAATAAGGTTGGCAACACTGCTTTGTCTCTCTATTTTTATCATCAAGTCATCAAAATATTGTTTTAAATCAGTTCCTAGCTTTCTGTCAAAGTGAGTAGTGCTATAGCTTTATAATTATTGTGATTTGTATCCCCCCCCCTTAAAGCAGATCAATGGTTAAAATTTGGTACCATTAAGAAATAAAAAATTACTAAATTAGTAAATGATCCAAATCCATCATTCAGTACCAGTTCTTGCGAAGAGCAATCTAAGATAGAGTTGCCGCATATTAGAGAAATGAAACTTTCAGCTCGAGTTTTGCAACTTGGAAAAATGAGAAAATATTGTGAAGAATATTTGTGAAGCAAATTTTCATTTGTAATTATTAAGGGAGTCCATAGACTTGCATGTGTTGTTTGCAAAGAAGTACTGCCTAATGGTCGTATGAAAACTTCATTACTTTATTTGCAGACACTTAGATTTCAAAGATAAAAATGACTTTTTTCAAATGTTTACTCAAAAATAAAAATAAGTGCAATATAGTTATGTGCTTTTCTTCTGGTTGTGCTAATGTAGGTGCTTGAAGCCTCCTATTGAATCAGTTACCATACCATCAGAAATGGTAAAAATCACACGACTGATGAAAATTTGATTTTTCCCAGTATTAAAGACACATTTTTTTTATATGTTCAGTAATGACTATATTCACAAAGTTAATGCAATCCCTTTCTTTGATGATACAGTCTCTTGTGGAATCAAAGAAATTTCTAATAATATGGAGGAGATGAAGGGGGGAAAAATAAAAATAACAGTATTTTCCCATTCAGTTTGATGACAGTACTGATATAGCACAGTCTGCTGTTTTGATAATGATTGTAAGCTACTTAAAAGGAAATGAATTTAGAGAAGGCCTTTTGCTTTGTGAATGTATGACTGGTACAAAATGCAATTATTTTTCCCGCCATTGACTTCTACTTACTAGATGTGTTAAAGCACTAGCCTCTCGGTTTAAAGTGGACACATTGTTGTCTCCATTGATATGCTCTAGCATTGAAGCCTTTCCTTCTGGTATGAAAGACATTTTGGATGTTTATGTAAAAGTGGACAATTTCATCAAATCCCACCACAAAAATTCAAGGCCATTCTCAGCACTGTATCAAGAAATGGGAAGTATTCACAAAACCCTAATTTTTCATACTGAGGTTTGATGGCTGTTTTGGGGTTCTTACACGTATGGCAAAATTCTCATTGCACTGAGTGGCAACGTTCACCTTTGCTGAGCAATACGCATATGTGCTCACCATAACACAAGGATAACAACTATTTTGGTGAGACTTATTTACGACTTCTCAGCATTTATGCCTGTTCCTGGCTGATGTCTGGCACTAGCTTGTGCATGTGTTAATGCTTAAATATTTAGCCTCTTATGAAATGTGCTTTCCTTTTTTAAAATGTTAAATGAAGTTAAGTTCTAACTGAAGTTTGTGATTCTTAAGCCTTTCTAATGACCTTCTGATGGAGTCTAATGGCGATAAAACATCATAAATGTTTGTTTGAGCTTAGTCATGAAGTGCTTTTTCAGAACTACCCTTTTTGACTTTCATTTAAATTTGATGAATAGTTTCAGTTTTGCATGCATATCCAATATCTTTTTGACATTAAACCAGCTAAATCTGTCCTTTTAAAACTGTGCACTAACTATATTCCAAGTTACTGACAAAATACATCAAAACATAACATCAAAAAAATAAATTTTTGGAAGTTATGTACTGAGAACAACTAAGCTGAAGTTTTTGAAATGCTGCACAATTTTCTATCTGAAATGATCTTCACATATCTCAAGGAAGTTAAGAAACAAATTATAAAACATCTAAACAGACTGAAGGCAGATTTCATAAAACACTTTCAGAAAGGCGGAACAGATGACCAATAGATTATGTTTGCTTTCAGGAAAAGGAATTTCAGTGTGCATCTTTATCAGTCCAAGAAAAAGTTAAGTTGATTGCACTGAAAACAGACTCTTCACTTTAAGAACTTGAGAAGAAATCTCTCACTAACTTTACTTAAAGCTTAGAACAGATTTTCATGAAAAAATATATTATGATATAATCCAAAATGTCTTGTCTTTAAAGCATATATAATCATGACTGAGATCAACATATTAAGTTTTGACAATGCAGGCTATTTTTATTATATCTAGATATGATATTTATTCATATCAAGCCAAAGAAGAGAATGATGTTTATAACAGCATTTCATTCACAGAACTTCAAAGCTGTTGAAATGCAGGCATGTTACTAAAAAAAATGGACTTGTTATTCTCTCTTGCATGTTCAGGAAGACTAGGCACATAAATAGACAGCATATTCGAAAACACTGCTTCACTTTTTACTGATACCAGAGTGCATGGTAGTGACTATTCCAAAAACTAAGGAATATTATTTACTCATACTTAAACACTGCACAGATGTATGTGAACATCAAAATGAATTTAGATTTGCTGATATTATAGAAATAACATAGAAGAAAAATAAATTATGGTTTTTATTTTGAAGTATACTTACTTTAAATATATTATAAACAATGAATTTGCTTTAATTAAACACTAATTAAATTACATGCTACTCAACTAACTGCTCAGTAAAATACAGTTTTTTAATTAAAAGAAATAAAGGGACAAAAATTTGATTATGTTGATATGTATTTAGTAAAACCAGCTTTTAGACATGGCCAATTACATCTAATAAAATATAATTCAAAATTTCATACTGCAGACCTTTCTATTTATTGCAACAACAAATTAGATTTTGTTTACAAAAAATCAACTGCAGGTGATATTTTACTTAAAAGTCATTGCTATTTAAAACATGTAATAGGCGGATGGTCATATGCTGGCTTCATCAGATTTTTTTTTTTTTAAAGCTACAATATATTTTATTATATGGGATTTGAAATATTCCACAATACATCATTCGTAACATTTCTTACATCTAGACTAGTGCTTCCCAAACTATATTCTGTGAAAAATTATGAAAGTGATGTTAGACAAAAACCAAATATTGTTGGCTTTTATGTATTAAATACAATTTTAAATAACTCTTATAAGAAATTTAAAGGCAAAACATAAAACACAGTAGCTTAATAGTAAATTGCGCATGCAATAAATTTAGTAACGTAGCATGATGCAAGATGGCTTATGTTACCAATGAAATACATGTAGAATGTATTTTTGTTCTGTGCTTAGAAGTAAAGATGAGTTTTAGTGTTGCTTTAATATTTTAAAAGTATTAGTATTTAAAACTATTTGGACATCTCTTATTTTATCTTTTTTTGAGAAATATAAAATTCTTACAAACTAATGAGTGTTTATTTTTTATCATTAAAAATATCATAGTTTGAAAAAACGAGTATTGCAGTTTTCTACTGGAATGCAGGCCCAATAACGGCCGAGTGTTAAAGTCGCCGAACACTGGCAGTTTGGTTCAAAGTTTGAATCCTGCAAACAGGCTAGCTACATGGGCACTTTTGTAGTTTCCCCCTTTTTTTGTAGTTAAGAGTATATACGAGCCAGTTTCACTTAGCAAGTCCTCCACAATGGCACCCCTCCCCTCATGCAGATAGCCCTTGAGGCTTTCTCGTACTCACATAAACCAAACTATTGTGATAGAAATATACCAGAAAAGTCAAGTGTATCAAAAATTGGCCTTGTTGGCCAACCATTAGCTTAAAAAGGATATTTTCATTTCAATATACCAAAATTTTTTGTGCTTACAATACTTTCTTTATACAAGGAAGTAAAAAAAAAATATTCATTACAGTTATTCAATAAAACTGTTTCATGCTGCATAGCTGAACTTTCTACTGATTTACATAAAGAACTAATTAATTGACTTAACCTGTGAAATGAATTTGTTTTACAAATGGATTAGTCACCAGATATTGCAGCTCTATCTGTTTTACTAGTATTTGCGCACTATGGTAGCAGCAATGAAGAGGTTTTACTCTTCAGTGAATACTTCCAAGAAAGAGCAACTGGAAAAGAATATTTAATTGAAACAAACTTGATTAGATTAGTATATTGATGTTTGTAAAGATGATGCACAAGCATCATCTTTACAATAAGATGGATAAGATGAAGGGGTTGCAAACGAAACAAAAAATTGCTGTGTTGTGCATAGATGAGCACAAATAAGAAAAAAAAACTATACATATTTAAGAAGTATTTTGGATAGAGTTTTAAAAATGATCCACTATGTAAAATCTTGACCATTGCAATCCAAATTAACTAAAATTTTAAGCAATGAAATGGGTAGCCAAGATATGGGACTTTTATTGCACACTGAAGTAAGGCAACTTTCTTCTGGAAAGGCATGATTGAGATTGTTTGAACTGCATAATGAATTACTGCTTTCCTTTTCAATAAATATCCCACTAGTGACCAACTGCTGAATACAGGGAGTTTTATCTGAGTTTCACCTCAGGCAAACGAGCCAGCTGCATAGTTGGTTTTTGCAATGTGTAATGTGAATACGAATTAGTTTCCCTTAGAAAGCCCTCCATGAAGGCACCCCTCTTAGGCAAATAGCTCTCGCATGCTTTGCTTTATTCAAATAACCAAATTACACTATCCTTTAATCAAACAATTTAGGGTAAAATTTCACGGAATTTTTAACAAATCTACATGGTTAACAAGTGTTGCTTATTTACCAAATATATTTACTACATGCAACAAAATAATTTTATCAAAACAAAAGGAAACATTTTTGTTTTTAACACAATGGATAAAATTTCATCTTTCAAACAAAATCTGATATTCTGGATTTCTTCATTAGAACAGAATAAATTTTCTATTTTTCTACATTAGCTAAGGCTGAAAAAGCTTCATTTAAAAACAGACAATGCAGCATTACAAAATTTCATGACTTGTTAATTCTTAGGCAATATTTCACACAGTTCCAGGAAGACAAGCCTTCGATTCACAATCCTTCATGACAACAGCAAAGCGGACTGAGATAAACGAAACTAAATAACAAAATTAATTCATTTGACAACAATTCTGACATAAAACAAAAATTTAAGGACTACTGTTAAATAAATTTTGGGTACATTTGTCAGAAGAATATGTGAAATTATCAAATCGAACTATTCATATTTAACGTTCTTTGATGATAACGCATTTGTGCAAGGCAGGTTTTTCACATTACATTGCAATAAAAATCTAAATATGGAAAAACTGACTTGATGCTGCATCTGATATAAGAATACAGATTCCTAACATTACACTTGATATTAAAAAATTTGTAACTTGATGACTCAAAACACATCAAAGACACTAAAAGCAAAAAAAAGTTTGAATTTTTTATGTAATTTATTCACTTCATCAGTTTCATGTTTCTTTTTATGTAAAATGAAAACTGAAACAAATTTCTTTTATTGGTACGATATAAAAACTTGAATACATGTTCATCTAATATAACTGCATTATCATTATTGCTTAAAACCCAGATGATATACTCTAGCATTCCTTAAAAATTTTAGAAGTTAAACAGGCACTAATCACCAGTATATAAATACTATTGAATTTATCTGGTGTACAAGCAATGTTCTCCACTATGCTAAATGCAATTTTTAATTTTATACTTGCTGTTTAGTCTCATAGAATTCCATTCTTCTTCCTTTTTTGAAACCAATGTTGTTTATTAACTACTGTTACTTTTTAAAATTTAGTTAGCATTATCATTTTGCCATTTAAGAAGCAATAAATTTAACTACCTTTGCAATATTTGTTTTCATTGCAAAAGTGGCCTTTTTTGAAGAAAGTTTCAGGGATAAATTAACAGAAATCAAGGGGAAAACATTATCTACAGAAATTTAATAAAAAAGAGAAAACTTAATAACTAAATGCCATTCAGAGAATGAAGAAATCACTTTGAATATTCAGTTTTGGAAACTGGATGTAGAAGCAATTTTACAACAAGCAGTTTAACTAATCCCTGTCCAGGGATTGTACTGCCCAGGATGTGCAGTTCTTGGGAAGGGGACAGTGTTACTTTCATATTTATTTGGCTGTTTATTTAGATTTGTAATTAAAATTGCTTTATTTTCCTGCACAACACAGATGATTTTTTGAAGAGAAAACTACGTCGGAAAAATAAAAGAGCATGTGCATTTAATATTTAATAAATAAATATCTCATAATTACTGTTGTACTGTTACTCGTAATTACTTGTGGAAAGAATAAATTTTTGTTTATTTTTTAAAAACTTGTGCATTCAATCCATAACGAACCCGTACGCACGCAACACTATTGTGATAGGAAGAGAGCACAGCAAAATAGCGTCATTACAGGAAGAGAGGCAGAAGCTAAAGTGCACAATTACCCAATATGGCTCACCAAGAGCTTCAGTCCTCAAAATTTTGAGTTCAAATTTCAAATAAGCTACCTCATCAGCATTACGCAAGCCATGCGACACAGACTGATCGAGAAATGATGCAGTCCAGGAAAGTTATTGCATTTTTTAGAATACAAAGAGGAAATTACCAAATTAAAAATGAGGAAATAAGAGTATTACAAAATTAAATTATAAAGCTGATTTAAATAATTTTTTTACCTTACATGTATGCATGTAAGATAAAAGTTACGTAAATCAAAATACCAACTTTATTTTGAAATAGTCTCTTAACTTTTCATTTTAGTTTGGCTATTTGTCCTAAATATAGTACCTTTTTATAATAAATTTCTCTAAACTACATCATTTCCAAACTGAATTTGTTACACTGAATCAATTTAGTATCACATTTTATTTTTCTGGATGTTAAAATCTTTGAACTTGCAGATGAGAATACTTATTTTAAATCTGCAAACAAGCTTTTCGGCGAAACAGGAATTTTCTCTACATACGAAAAATCCTCTCTGATTAGCTGAAATGATTTTAAAAATGTTGTTTGTGTGTAGATGCATAAAGGCATAGTTGCATTCATGACTGAATTTAAATATTCCTTTTTATTCTCACTGACATAATTTGTCAAGTTAACATACATAACAACAAGTTAACATACATAATTTGTCACAATAAGTGCCTATTTTTGAAGAATTACAATGGACCCAACAAAAATTTTGCTATATATTTGGAGCACAGGCATTAGCAGTCTTGCACTTTTTAGAATACATAGAGGAAATTACCAAATTAAAAATGAGGAAATAAGAGTATTACAAAATTAAATATTTAATTGAGGTTTTTGAACTATTACAGAATATTACAAAATTAAAGTACAGAACAAAAAGTAATATAATAGAATATCACAACATAACGAATTGACTCTGTCCAATTTAGTTTGGATAAATGGAGTTTTATTGTAGTTATTATTATAAGATTTCCTAAATTCACATGCGCAATTAATAAGAAGCTAACTGCCATATAAATTTGCTATTATTAGAAGCAGAATGTGAAATGCAATGTGTTCTCAGATAAAAATTGGTTATAAAGTAATTTGGGTTTTGGTTTGCAATGTTGCTGAATAGTTAGTATTTAAACTTCTAAAATTATTATTATTTCCAAATCATATATGTAAGATAAAAAAACATGTAAATCACAATACTAACTTTAATGGTCCTGTAACTCTTCATTTTAGTTTGGTTATTTTTCCTTTCTGTTCTAAAAATTTTAACTGCTTTTAATAAATCTCTCTAAACTGCATATTTCCAAATTTATCCACATCATATGATTCCTGCATTATGCTAATGATGCATGCTCTTATATATGACTTCATCCAATAATAATTTTAGAAGCTTAAATATTAACTATTGAGGATTACTCTGAAACCAACTTTCATCTACAAACATGTCACATTTTGCTTTCTCCTTCTGTTTTTGCAGATTTGCTAACACCTGGTGCTTCAACATATCTTAAAATTTTACAAATACAAATGACACCATAACATTTATAAAAAAAGTAAGATTTTATTTACAAATGATCAACAGGAAGTGACAGTTTACTTAAAGCTTGTTGCTGGTCATGTGCTGGCTATCTCAGACATTTTAAATTCAAATTTTTACCATAGTCTCATTCTTTAGATGTGAATAAACTGTTAACAATGAAAACAAGTACCTCAGTATGCTGAAAAAATAGAAAACTGTAACATTTCTGATATTCAGTAGATGACTCATCAAATAGTGAAGCAACCTAAATGCTTGTCAGCAATGCGAGAAAGTAACTCAAAAGATCAACTGTTATTTTACGTCATGTAGTTATGTAAAATATATTGTAATATATAATTTTGTTTAAGCATGTGATAAATATTTACTTTTTGATAGATACTTTTTGATGTAGAAAATAATCGTCAAGATTTATTTGAAATAGCTCTATTCTAAATAATTTGGATAAACATGGCTCTACTGTATGTCTTTATTGCAGAATAGTTAAGAAAGAACTATTACAGAATATTATAAAATTATAGCACAGAACAAAAAGTAATATAATAGAATATCACAACATAAAAAATTGACTCTGCCCAACTTAGTTTGGATAAATGGAGTTTTATTGCAGTTATTATTATAAGATTTTCTAAATTCACATGTGCAATTAATAAGAAGCTGCTGACTGCCATATAAATTTACTATTATTAAAAATTATACAATAAAACTAATTAAAAGAAAAATAACATGCAGATGCACCAAAAACAGTCAAATACAAATACCATATAAATGAAATGCATCTACTCTAATAATAAAAAATAAAAGAATTCCAAAGTTGCCTTGTAACACAAATTTTCTCAAGGAAATACATAATCATACAGAATATATAAGAGAAAAATACCTCTAGCCAAAAGAACAGCAGCATTTCCAGAACCTCCAATATCTTCAGGCCCTGAGACAACCCATCTCGAACGGGAATGAACATTGTAAAGATCAAAAGTATTGACTCCAGTGTCCATACCTGCAACTTATATTTAAAAAAAAAAAAAAAAAAAAAAAATCCTTAGCACAAAATACCAAAAATGATGATTTAAAAGTAAATTAATCTAACTAACTATTTTTAAAAAGCTTTTCAATATACATTACACATAAACAAACTAACTCTTGAACATCAGTCGCTAACACTGAAAATATACAATAAATGAATACTACCATTTTTAAACATTTTAAACTAACTTCATTTAGCTGTAGTACTTGGGTAAAATCAAGTAATATCGGAAAATTTTACATAGAGAATTAAGTGAAAGATTAAAGAATTATGTTTTCTAGAAACTGAAAAAAATCTGACTGCATATCTTGCCCCGTAATCATATATTAGCACTGTGTTGCATTTCTGCTCTTGCTGCAAGTTTTTATATTATTAATTTTTATGAGGTTTTTGAATTTGCACTGTTTATTTAAAAGTATATTCACTGCCTTTTTTTTTGTGAATATGATATTAACAATTTTTGATTTTTGATGTAATGAAGTGGATGCCATATAATTTTTTCAATAGGAGGTCTTTTAGCAGACAAACGAGTATTCAAAAATGGCCACAACATGAAACGTATATTAATGACGAAACCATTCGAAGGTGCAATATTAAAAATTGCAAAAAGAAAGGCCTCCCTTTTGGAAATTGATTCAGCAGTTCCAGACTATCGTTCATCACTGCTATTACATTTATGTGTTCTTGGGCAGAAGAGTTGATATCCATGAAATGGTGCAACAAACAGCTTAATATGTGTGAAATCACTGCAGTTAATTGGAACAATTACATGCAATAAAATAATAGTAAGGGTAAGGATTCTTTAAAAAATTCTTAGAAAATGGCATGTGAGTATTATTGTTATTATGTGATGTTTATTTTTTACATTAGCACTTTATGGGCTTAGGGACCTTGGCGCAAGGGCCGCTATAAAAAGGAAGTATCAGTAATCCTTAAAATTCTGAAGTATATCTGAGAAGACAAAATAATACATCAATCTGTTTGACTTCTTATATATCACTCGAAAATAAACTAGATAAAAACTTACTGAAACAACCATTTAAAGAAGTTACAAAATCTCCATAATCAAGGAATATCTTCTGACGAAATTCAGGCTGAATGTGCTGTCGATCCTTAGGTTCTGAAATTAAGCCTTTACCTCCACTAATCCTGAGTAAAAATGATCATAATATTTATACACAGTAACAAAAATAATGACAGTAATTTAAAAATATATCATGAATTAAGTGACAAAGATCTAATGAAAATCATGTCACTGCTTTGTTTTTTTAATATTCAATATAGAATGAAGAGCAGAAATAATGATGGCTATTTAAAAAAAAAAATATACTATTAAGATTTATATTTGATGTTTATATTTTTTTCATATAAAATAACTTTTGAGAAAAAATTAATTAGTATGACATCAAATAAATTAGAGATGGCCTAATTTTCTTCTTAAATCATTCAAAAATAATAACAATAATAAATACAGTAACGATTGAAGACATGAATTACTTTTTTCATTTTTGAATTTTTTATTAGAGTTTTACTGTTAAAAACATATATAATTGTTAAATACAGGATATATATATATATACAATTTTCTAATCTTCCTCTTAGTTCAAAAAATTTTGCACAGCTTTTCTTTTTAAACGGAGGAACTCATCATGAGATTATGAAGTAGAGGCCAAAGTTAGGGCTAAATCTTGCTTTACATGCTTTCTGCTCAGTTAAAAAATTCTCATCAACTATAAAGAATTTTTTTAAATATAGTAATACAAAATTTGAATATCAGTCTCTTTGATAATTCTTTTTAAAATCCAGTAATTATATAATAATATACAAAATTCAACAGTGTAAATTGCACATTGCACTTTTTTTTTCCTTTCCAAAAACATAATGCAGTGGTACATAAAAGATGATTTAGTTTTGAAAAAACGCTAAAAATATTCAAGATTCATTATATAAAAGAAAATTAAACTGACATTCAGTAAAATTAGTCCAAAAGAGTATTACTTAAAATATGCCATTTTGTTAATACTGTACACTTACACAAACAATATTTCATTATTACATTTTCTGCACACTTTATAATGTGGGAAAACCAATGATAAGGCATTAATTGGGGAAAAAACTCTCTTCCCCTCCAAATATTAGGACTATTTTATTGTTAAAAGAAAAATACAACACACATTCTCATAAAAAGCAAAACATTGAATTACAAATTATTTTATAAGTGTTATTTGTAATTATATATAACTATACAACACAGGTGCATCCAATTTCATAAACTAGCCACACAATGATATTTCATGGGCTTCTGCATACTGATGAGCAGCAAAATTTTGCAGTGTTTCTCCCGCATCTCTAACATTAGCATGAGGCAAAGTGTGGAATTTATTTGGAAATAAATTCAGTCTTATAAATGGCATGGAGTACAAATCTTAGAAACCTGAGACTATGACAGTTTGAGCAAGATAACGTCAAATTCTGTCAAAAATATGACACATCTACAAATCAAGAATTTTGGAAACTGTAGAAATTGTGAAGAAAATCTATGATAAAGAAGTGTTAAGCCACAAAGCTGTTTCAAAATAGTATAAATATTTTTTTTAAAAAACAGTTTTGAGGCAGATCAGCATACTAGCAGCCAATGGTCCGGAAATGAAGGTAAAATTTGAGAAGTTTAAACTGCCAACTGATTGCACACCTATTACAGCAGGTGAGATCAGACACTGTATATCCCAAAATATTCTGGCTGAAAACTTGAACATGAGTCATGTTAAGCAACCAGGCCTGATGAAAATTTTAGACAGCCTAAGCACTTAAAAGATTTTGGTGCCCCAACTTATATTTACTTCTTTTTTCTCCTATTTCTTCATTCTCATAGCTGCACCATTCTGTGTTAAAACTGCCAATGGAAATTTCTTCTGGTGCCCCCTTTCCCTAAGTTCTTAACGACTTTTCTTTAGTGCCCCCTTTCCTTGAGGCCCTAAGCACATGCTTATTTCACTTAACGGTTAATTCAGCTCTGTTAAGCAGCATACTGTTTCATGTATCTTGACAGAGATCTATCTGATTACTTGATCATGTCTTGAAACCTGATAAATAATGATAAGGATGGTATTATTCTCAACCAGATCATATCAGGAGATGGAACATAGCATTTTCTGTATCGTTCACAACTAAAGTAATGATGACTGACCACCATTCCACAGAAGAAACAAAGTGTAACAAGACAGATCAAAAGACAAAGTTATACTTGCTTGATTGCTTTTTGACTCTTCATGTGGAAAATTCTCATAGAATTGATCACATAAGAAGCTACTCTAAACAAAGATATATACTTGGAGATCTTCAGCATCTATACAATTCAATTCACTGTAACCATTTCAGGCTTTGATATGAAAAGAACTGGCTGTAGCTACAGAACGCAAATGCATATTTGCTTATCCAAGAAGGGCTGACAAAGCAACATGTCATCACTTTGCCACACCCTCCATACTCACCTGATATTGCATTATATTTCTTTTAGTTTTCCTCTTGACAAAGCTCTGCGGGTGCTGACTTCAGCTGGCTGAGGAAATCATCACTGCCACAAAGGAAGATTCAATTTCATTGAGCATGGAATTTTAAAGTTCATTGATGGACAGCAGAAGTATAAATATCACATTTCCAACTAAGATTTCATTTTCTTATCTAAAAATGGCATACATTTGCAGAGTAATTTGACAAAAAAAGCCATACAGTAAAAAACACACTAGCTACAAATCTTGATATTTCGAGCACATACAAGGACCATATCAATTACATAAATTATTGACAAACAAAGAAGATTTGATAAAAAAACTTTACCACAATCCTGCCAAAGCAGACTTAACACCCAAACGTCGAGAAAGCCTTAAGCCTTCAGAAATATAACGTTCCATAGAATTAAATGGGACCATTCTAATACCACCACACTGAAATATAATACAAAATACATATTATACAATGATTAAAAAAACACATTCATTCAAACTGAACTTAACAACTGCAAAAACATATATAATTAGTTAAGTCTATAATTTGTTAACAACATTTTGAAGTTAACACATAAAATGTGACAGATCAAGTTGAAAGGAAATATTTGGGAGAACTAAAATTTTAGTTGGTGCAATTTTAAAGTGTTCATACTGTTTTTCGGACAGATATCATATCATTGGTACTTATTGAAATTGACAATAGATTATTTAAAGCTAAAGATGTTATCATGGTATAAAGAATTTGTTAATGTCTAAATTATTACAATTCAAGACCAAAATGGATCTTTATATAACTCTTATTAGACCTATCATATTGTATGGTAATGAATGCTGACTATTAACACTAATATTTGATAGAAAAATACTGTGAAAAATATATGGCCCAGTTAGAGAAAATAATAAATGGAGAATTTTGTGGTAAAAGTTTACAATTGGGTGCCCCTTGTTTTTTGGCGATTCTGTTTTGATGCCAAGATCGGCGCCAATAAGACACAATTTCAAGATGGCTGCTACACAAAACCAAAACAAGAAGTCAAAGAATTTCACAAACTGCGTGTTCATGTACACATCGACCTATTTTCACTTAAAAAAACACCAGAGAATTGCACAAACTAGTCATTGCACATTTTGACTTTGTCCATGTGCACATCGATT
This sequence comes from Stegodyphus mimosarum, assembly GCA_000611955.2. Classification (NCBI taxonomy): domain Eukaryota; kingdom Metazoa; phylum Arthropoda; class Arachnida; order Araneae; family Eresidae; genus Stegodyphus; species Stegodyphus mimosarum. Next base: position 440,142 of record KK122107.1, on the reverse strand, counting down.
TATTTTCAATTAAATAAATCAAGAAGTTAAAACCATGTTAAAACTCTTATGGTAAACAGAAATGGGGTTTCATCGCTAAGACTGACCAAAATTTTTTGCCAAAAAACAAGGGGCACCCAATTCTACACTAGAGCCAATTTTGTTTATCGATGAAATATACAGAAGATACAAACAACTCAGTATTGTCTGAGTCATCAAATCTTATCATATCAGGTGACTTGGACATATTTTTAGATGTGACAACTTGAAACCTGCTAAAAAGGTGACCTTTGCAAGTGCAGGGGATACCAGGAAAAGCTGAAGTTTTCACACAAGATAGATATACTTTGTGGAGGCAGATCTCAAGACTTAAAAATCAATCGTTGGCAGACCGTAGCGACTAATCAGTTTCGTACTTATACTTCAACTGATTAGAAAATAAGCAAATCATAAAAATTTAAAATACTTCCTCAACAGATGTATAAAAAGTTGCAGAGGTCACTACATCACTCTTTTAATAACTAAGTTTCAGCATTAGTTGAAAGAAATGAGGATATGATTTGAGAGTATTAGAAAGGTTTTAGGTTGGAATGCGCTTTAGCCCACTGCTTGGCGGCGATTGTTTTTGAATGAGCAATAAATGCGCCAACATGGGAAACTCTGTATATCCGCCAACATGGCTGACTGTTTGTACATTGCCTACATTGTGCAATTCGCTGAAGTTTTTTCTAAGTTTAAAAGTAACGCTGTGCACATGGCATTTTCTTGTAATTTATTTTCGTTATTTTGTTCATTTGTGCACGTTGCCTACATTGTGCAATTCGCTGAAGTTTTTTTTAAGTTTAAAAGGAATACTGTGCACATGGCATTTTCTTGCAATTTATTTTCGTTATTTTAGCTTATTTTGTTCATTTGTGTACGTTGCCTACATTGTGCAATTCGCAGATGTTTTTTTTAAGTTAAAACGGAACGGTGTGTACATGGTATCGTTTGTAATTTTAATGCCCTTTTAAAAAAAATTCCTTCTTTCTTCGATGCCATTTTGGTTACGTTTTCGCGGAGCGTGTCGGGAAGGTTATGTAACGGCATAAAATGTGTAAGTATTACAACATAAAATGTAAATAATTAATTTAAACCTGACAAATATTTTAATGATCATAATGTTCGTTTTGCATATTATTTTATTATCTTTTTATGGCAACAGTTTCCATACTAATTTATGCTTTAGAATTCTATGTTTTGTTTACAATAGGTTTTCGCGGAGCGTGTCGGGAAGCTTGCAAAGACGTTTCGCAGAAACGCGCCAAATTGGCGATTTTCAAAACATCGCCAAGCAGTGGGCTAAAGCGCATTTTCACCAGGTTTTATTTGAGATTGTTATTAATTATTAGAGTATTATTTTAAGTTTTATTAATTGAAAACCATGAACATAAATAACTACTGTTTGTAAAATATTTTAAAATTAAGTTATGGGAATGCTTACTTATGTTAACTTCAAGAAACATCAAAACCATTGATGTTATTTGGAACTTGAGAGTGTGTGTTCAAAATTACTTATAAAACAATCCTTATTATCCCAATCCAAAAATAACTTATCTCTCAAACGTGTTCAAACAAAAATAGGATAAGAATTAATCAACAAAAGGGAAAAAATAAACTATACTGACAAATTTTTAAATTGGCAATGTTTGCTCTTATTTGGCTACGCAGTAGCATGTATTTGGTGACACATAGTGAATGTACAAAGCAGTATATATGTCGTGAGGAATGAAAATTTGAAAAACTATGCAAATGCGATTTAATCTGAGAAAAGTAATATGAAAACAATGCTTCTGATTCCATTCTGATAAAGTTAAAACAAAAGATGTTAAACATAACACTTTGCATTGCCTAACACACACGTTAGTTAACTTTAATTATTTTCAAACGCTTAAACGAAAATTATAAATACTTCAAGATTGTATTCAAGAACTGCCAAATTTGAGATAGTTTAATAACTCAATAAAAAATGTACACTTTTATATAAATTTTTGCACTACCTATTTAATAAATGTAACTCATGAATTCACACTGTTTAAATGAATTCAATGATGAAAAAAACTGCTTACAGATTGCCCCCTTTCGATTTTCCATAAAAAGGCTCCCAGTAAACTATTCGTTCGCATACCTAGAGTCAAGAATATTGCTTCATGTTGTTTATATTGAGGATTACGGGGATCATTCAACCAATCCTCAATTTCTTGTAGTTCAGTATGCGATGCAACAACTCTGTTCTCGGAATCACTCCAAATAAAAAAACATCGAGTGATCTTGTTACTTTTCATGAATTCAGAAAATTCTGTCGGATCCATTGACAATAAAGTTTTTTTCGTGTGGGTCGCACGGCCAGGACAAATTTCAGAAAACACTCGTTTTTCTGCGCTACACAATGCAGCGACATTATCAGGTAAACGCTTTAAGGTATGGTAATGATTTTGACAACCGTAGTTTATGCTGATGTTTGGGGAAAGAAAACGTTTTTGAGCACAGCGTGTAGAACAGCTGATGGAATTAATATCACACTCATAACCCCAGTGCGTTGAATAACAGAATGTATGTAAAGAATATGCAGTACGAGCTCTTAACAAAATATGAGATTGACAAGGACGTTTAAATTTCAGGTAAAATTTACGAACAAGGGCCATGAAGACGCTTTAATGCGGTTTAAGCAATGTAGAGATGTTTGGGTGCTGATACGCTACTTTTATTATCCGTTAGTTTATACATTGACATAGCCACTTTGTATCCAGTATTTCAAGCAGGACAATACACTTAAATCCGATTTTTAGCAGATATGAGAACCAATATAGGATGAGCTCAAATTAGCTACAAAAAATTGTTAAATAGATTTTTAAAAAAGAAAATTATGATTCTTAATTTTCAACTTTTGAAAGCCATCAGGAACGCATAGTTTCAAAATATATTTAAACAATAAAAAGTGTGCACTATATTCCGGAGTTAATGTTTCATTAACACCCCTACATAGACAAAATGTTTTGAGACATCTGCGCTGCGAGACAGTCGCATCTCAGTTTTCATTTTATTAAATGCACTACCAAAACAATAAACACAACCTCAAGTACGCTTTTGCTGTTTTGGCTGAACTTACAATATTACGTTTTCATTTAGCTTTTCATTATTGTATGTGAAGATTCATACTTATGCTGCTCCCGAGCAAAAATGACCATGATTCCGCATATCAATCCCGCCCAGGAACTCGTTATGCAATTTCCGTAAAAAACTATAGCTATGGTTCCTTCACTAGCGACGCAGTATTTCCTGAGAATATTATATTGTTACGAATTTTGTATTTAAATAGTTACTTTTAGTAGAATTATAATTAAAATTATTGTATTTCCACATTCAATGGAGCGCGAGACAAATTTTAAGAGAAAGCTATGCCGGAAAAGTAAAAATATAAGGGTACGTGCATTTAACATTGAATAAATGGGTATCTTGGAAATTTGTATTGAAACTGAATAAATGTAAAAGACCACTATGTTAGCTGCAACCGTAATTCCATCCTCACATTGCTTTCCAATAATTTTCAGAAGCAGAAAGTACTAGAAATATCTGGCGGCCGGTTGAAAGCTATAAAAGGCTGGGGCGAGAAAGTCTGCGTTCAGTTGCTTAGTTATTGTTGCTGCGAGTTATTTAGTTCTGCATGAACTGTGATAACCGATTATTATTCTCTTTAGATGCGCTTTGCATTGTGTTGTAGTTTAACGTTTTAGAAGTTTGAAGTGTAAGTACTGATCATACTGTGTGATACTGTGAACATTTGTACGAATATCTCTGAGGAAAATTCCAGAGTTCTGTCATATTTCTTTTGGTAAGAATAAATTATATCGGACTTGGGCATTCAATCTATTGCGAACCCGTAGGCAAGCAACAGTATTATCTAATGCTCTTAATTATGTCAGCGAATTATTGTTACCTTTTGATCGTGCGCTCAGTTTGTGGAATTATGTATGGCTATGATACTGCGACTCAAGCTTCATCTCTTATGATGACTTCTTTGACTACTTTGAAAATATATTGAAACATAGTAATGGACTTCTTTCTTACGAAGTACTTCGCGGATCCCTTTGCTGATAGAAAAGATCAAGGACAGATTCAAGACTCATGCGTTTGCCCGTCAGTAATTCAGTTAAACTCACATTTAAAATAAAAACACTTTACACAAGAACTCCACAGTGAACTGTATCACTAATTTATCATTTATTCAGAGAGCCGAATAATTTACCCGTTTCGGCGGTGCCTCAAAGCACACTCAAGAGAAGTGGGCGCGAGATGGCGCTACAGAAGAAACATCGGAGTCATCTCTTGACTCGTTTAGAACACAGCATATCACACATTTTTTTCCCAGATGGTGTCTAGGGCATCAACCATGTATTGATACGCGAGTGAGAAACGTGTTCGTTTGTCAATATTAACCACCATGAAACTTGCTTATTCCTGAAACATACTAAACCTTTTCCAGTTTTACCCATTCGAACTGAATAGTCGTCTACACACATGACCCAAGACGAAATTAGTAATATTGACACTCAAGATTCTGATATGGAACTTAATGTAAAAGACGGCTCTACTGCCGTGCTTTAAATGAACTCTGATCTCTGCAATAAGATGCTAAATGGCCTAAGACTGCTGCTTTCAACAGAAATAAATTACTAAGAAATGTGGAAGATTTTGATATTGATCCTGATTGGAAGCAAAATAGAGAGCTTCAACTAAAAGCTTTTAGTCATACTTTTGTTAAACAAATACTGCCCCAAATATTCTTATCCAACCAAATAGATTATCATATTATGCTCCCCGAAACTGGAAATAATACTAATGTTAAATTCAATTCAGATGCTTTAACGGTTATCCCTGAAACAATAGATGACGCTGAAACAATAATGCTGTTACTAGCTACCTAAATTGCAACTCATTTGAATACTATATGGTTAATCACAAAAATGATTAGTCTACGAAAATAGTAACCAAAGGATTATTGAGCAACTGTTCTGTCTACAAAATTGCCGCTGAGCTCTCATCACTAAATCTTAAAGTCCTTAAAGTTGTACAATTAATAAATTTTAAAATTAAGTTCCTCCATCCTGAAATCTCATTTAGTAATAGCCAGAACAAAAAGTCTAAAAAATTGAGAGTAGATTCCATTTTGTTGTCGAAAATGGAAAGCTCACATCTAGAATCTTGACACCTCAGTGCTATAACCGTCAAAATATCGGTCATTCCTTTAGAAAACTGCGGGCTCCAAGAACATTGTGTTAAGTGTAGATAACCGGAAACCGTGTTTGATAAATAAGTTAGAGGACCAACACTGAGCCACACAAAAACCTTTTACTCTGTAATTGCCAAGGAAGCTATATTATTTTTTATCGTGGATGTTTTCACTTTAAGAAGTATACATTAAACACACACACACAAAACTGTGAAGTCCGATTCGATAAACGTTACGTCTCAGCTGTAAAATTTGCGCACATGGAAACCAAGCCTCGAAATAATAGCTGTAGATGGAGAAATCGAAAACCAGTGGTTAATGCCCTCATCCCAAGTACTAATATTACCGATAAACGTATTCCTTATGATTTCGGTATCATCTTTGATCTGGTTATTATAGCTAAACAATTCATGAAATCTTTGGTGATGTAAATGTTTCCATACTTATCAAGTTCCTCACAAGACACCTAGACTAGTTCCGAAAGGCTAATATTAATCTACAAAAATCACGATGCTTTACATTCTTTAAACCTTCAATTAATTATGTAATTCCAAATTAAACATGCCAAAAATTCTTTTATTTATACCTACCAGTATGGCCCTGAAATGACTCAGTTTTTGTAAATACCAGATTTTCAATATTCTGAATTTCCTTATAACTTCCAGTCAGTTATATTATCAATGATATTACTACTTGCCATATGTGAATTTACAGCACCAGCTTCTACCGTACAGAAGCATACTCCTAGCGCACCTAATATTTTCTCTAGCACTATTATCACTCCAACTTATAATCACTTTATTGTTATCCTACAAAAGGATCATCCTCCAGTTTTGTTTAGCACAAGTTCTTCTGCCGATTACCCCACCTTGACTGACCACTCACACATCACTACTGAAATGGTTGGTTTGTCAACGACGTCTCTTTTTATGTGATTAAGCTTCAGTCTTACCCAGCTTACCATTTTTGCAATTTTAGCCACAGAAAAACGATATGATTAATTATTGTACATTGTTCTACACAGGATCAGACACTCGTACAGGAGCCTGTTACAAAAATAAAATAATTTCGAGTCTTTAACTTGTTTTTCGAATTTGTTACAATTAGTTACACTTTTGATTATTACTGAAACTTATAATCCTTACTGGTCATTAAGCAGGACGTTCCCTAGTTTCGTTTTCCTTCATGATTGTTATACTGCTTTCTGGATTTTAACTACAAACGACGAATCGCAAATTCACGAGTAAAGAAAAAATTAATTGAGTGGCCTATGAATAAATCAAATCAGGATGTCTTTAACAGAAGACATCTTCCAGGCATTTTACTGAATGCAATTCGTTAAATTTTAAATTGTTAATGTTTTTATGTTTGTTAAAATTTAAAATAAAATTATGTTAAGGTTGCCACAAATAGTAATTTCACGTGAAGAACCATATGAAATAAATAGTAAGTGAAAGCCTGCGAAAAGAAAGTAAGACATGACATCCCCTTTTCTGAATTGTTTAACTCAAGCAATAAAGTAAAATATTAAATATCAGAGAAAAAAAACAAGTCTTTAAATTTGTAACGGAAAAAATAAGGTAAATGTCCTCGTTAATTCTAAGATACTAAATGACAATCAAAGAGTTTATTTTTAAAACTCAGTTCAGTTCCATTAATTCTAAGGCGTTCCCTATTCAGGGCTTAAATTCTAAAATTAGACAAATTCTGGAGACCTAAGAAAAGAAGACTAGGAGAAACACACGCACACAAATAATAATAATAATAATAATAATAATAATAATAATATTACTAATAATTAATAAATAAAATAATGAAATAGTTAATAAAAGGTGTAAATAAAAATTTAATTAATTAAATTTACCATAAATAGTTAAATAAATAAAAAATGTAAAAAGCTAAAAATTGAGGATCCAGCCTCTGGTTGAATGTAAGTCTTGGTTGTAAAGTACCATGTGCTATTTCAAGGTATGGCAGAAACAAAAATTATTCGTTTTCAACACACAAAGAAAAACGGTAAAAGGGTTAAAGCGTCACAAATGAGAAAAGGGAAAACGCCAGAATGAGAAGTATTATGAGAGTATCGAAGAAAATTTGACTGAAGAAAATAGGTACGAAAACAGTGAGTGAATCATTTTCTAATAAGTTGAATATATCAAAACCTCATTGAGAATAATTAATAATTTTCTAACCATGGTCTCCTGTTGATGAAATTATAGCTATTAAGAACAAATTATACCAAGGTAAAACTGTTTTAGAATCCGAGGTTAATCCGTAAGCTTAGTTTACACTTGAGATTCAGGTGACAATTTTCACCCTCCCATATATTTGGTTGCATCATTCCGAAATGTGCGGAAACGTCCTTTACTATGTGAAATCACTATTGCTGCACATGTTAATCTGTTTATCATAACATGCCACTTTGTTAGGCCTGTTGTAAATTGAGAGCATTAAGGAATGTAAAAATTCTTCACGTGAAGTATTTATACCGAATAAGCAAAAGCAGCAGTGACCAGGGTGATCACCACTAGTGTTTTTGGGAATCAAAGTTCGCAAACATACGGTTGTATATTTATTGCGCATCTTAAAGAGTAAGGTTTTGATTTGTGGTAGGGACTTTTCTTGCCTTAAACGTCTCAACTTCTATCCAGTGTCTTGCTCATTTTTACATTAAAATGTTATGAAAATAAAAATAATTTTGTGCTGAAATAGTGGATCATTTTCATAGAAAGAAGTGAAAAAGCTCATCTTGTTTAAAAGCTCCAGTGCCTTTCAACTAGAATTGTGATTTATCTCAAAACTAAAAAGTAATGGGGCAGGATTTTGGAGGACTCCGGCGCAATTTAAGCCCTATTTCTATTATTGAATAATGAAAAATTTATATCTAGACATGTATGTAAGTTTGTTTGTTCCTCGCATTGTGAAAAGATGGTAGCAACTAGATCCATCCATATACACTGGTGTGCAAAAATCAAGGACGAGACGGTTTTATCAATATAACTTTGTACAAAAGCTTTCCAAATCAACACATTTAATACCGTAAGATCCCCAATACGTAAGAACATGATTAATGTAAGCAACACTTACTAAAAGAGAAATCAGAGGGATAAAAAGAAGCTTTATTGAAAAAGTAGCATGGAGGGCAATGCGACTGAAGGCCGAAACATCCCTGTGATGGGTGTCCAGCAAGAAACATCCGGTCTTTAATAGGGCATATGATCTCCCCTGACCGCTAGGCAGGTTTCACATCATTTGTGCATGCTGGATATGTGGTTGTTAATAAGCTGTTGAGACACTGCTGCTCGTTCCTCTTGTAGCACCAATCGCAGTTTCGGAATCGTTACTGGTGATAAGTTACGTGCTGCCACGGGTCTCCCTAGTAAGTTCCGTACATGTTTGACGGGATTTAGATCCAGAGACCTTGCCGACCAATCCATGTGTTCAATATCTTCACTCTCCAACAGCTCTTCGACAGTAACTGTGCGATGAGGTGGAGCGTTGTCGTCCATGAAGAGGAACTGAGGACCCATAGCCCTTGTGAAAAGACGCATGTAAGGAAGAAGAACCTCGTTACAATAGCAGTCCCAGGTGACGAACCTCCTTGGGAGATATGAAGGTCGGTCCGGCTACCAAGCATTATGTCTGCTCGAACGAGAACTCCGCGACCTCCAAAACAGTCCCTTTTGATGATGTTGAAGGGGTTATTGCGTGTTCCCCGCTCTGTCCAGATGTGTATGTGTCTAGAATCGCAACTCAGACTAAATCTGCTCTCATCTGTAAAGAGTACTCGTCCCCATTCATTGTCTCTCCAATTCCGGTGTTCCCGGCACCACAGAGAACGCCTTCTCCGATGGGCAGGCGTTAGAGGTACACACCGTACAGGGCGTCGTGCAAACAGACCACCACCGTGCAGTCTTCTGGCCACGGTAAAACGCGATATCGGTCGTCCAGTCGCCTGTGTCGTGTGTCTAGCGATTTCTCCCGCTGTCTGCCGCCTGTTTCTTCTGGCCTGTAAGGCAATATACCGGTCATCTGCGGGTGTGGTTCCTCGTGGACAACCACTACTAAACCCCCGGATAGTTGTTCCTGTAGTTTAAAATTGTCTTCAAAGTCGGGAAACGATGCTGTGAGCAATTCCGAACTCTGCAGCCACACTTGTCACACTGCGGCCTTCCTCCAACTTCCCAATGATTCGACCTCAGGTAAAAGCATCCAGATGTCGTCTAACAGATTGATTTTTCGCCATTTCTCGCTGAGGCAGCAACTCGGTGTGATTTTAACTGCTATACGGCGTGCAATCTCTTTGCCAGAAATACTGATCTTACACCGACAACATGCTTTATACTACTCAGACACTCCCCCATTACGTCTACCTGCATATCTGCGCATGTGCTACCGTATATCACCTTACTTAATCTCCTGATTGGTCTTCGTTCTGCCTCTTCGTTCAGCTGACACGCTATTTTTTCAACTTCGTCCTTAATTTTTGCACACCAGTGTAGTCCCATAGCCATAGAGGACACAGAACCCACCCATAGGACACATATAGTTCTCCACTTAAGTGCGTGTACCTCGAAGTACGAATTTTGAAATTGTTTCTTATTTATTTTATATTTTGTACGAGTTTAACATTTTGATTAACAAATTTTATGATTTCAAAGCATCGTGTTGTAACTCTTCGATATTCGATAACTTTGTCTGGTACACGGAGAAATATGGTTTTGAAGAAAACCATAAGAAACGGATTATATCGTTCAGCCCAAAATCAAAGTCTCCAGGAAATACGATTCAGCGGCTAGTTCATTGAACAAAAACTATAAAGAAATTTTTGTTAAGAAACAAGCGACGATAAATAACATAGCTATCATAGCGGAAAAAACACATGTTCGAACGAGCAAAACACATGTCCCCAGCGCAAGAATTGCCGACGAAAAAATGCAGCTGGCCGCCGACCCTTGACCCCAAAATTCTCCGTCCGTGGGAACGCGAAAACTGCCTGTTGCTATACAAGCTTTTCTGTTAACTTAAAGAACTTTACCCAAATCAAATGAAAAAATTTAAACAACAGTATAATTTAAAAATTAAATCTCAAATATGAACATTAAAATTTCGCTATTTACTGTAAATTAATAAAATCATTAAGCACTGTAAAATAATGCTGAAGAAATCTACACAATTGCCCCACGGTCCGGAAAAGAAACTTTTGGTAAAACAAAAATTTTCTACAAACCCCTCAATAATTACAAACACAAAGAATATGCATAACTGCAGATACTATATTTTTAAATGGATGTAGTCACGGAGATCAGTGATAATCTATTCAGAACAATTTCAAATTTACCTACACGTAAACCAATAAATTAAGAAAAATTCAACTAAAACGTTAAACACAATTCAATTTGTATGCTAAAGACAGCTAGAGTGAAGTGTCATAAATCCCCTTATTTACTAATTTGGTAGCACAAAAGGCTCACGAACCAAAAACCAATTAAACCACTAGTGAGTAAAAAAAATGCATGTTTTTTTTTCCATTAAATAACCAATACTAACAATAATATAAACCAGGAACGCTACAACAAATTACCCTCTAAACTGAAATAGAGTACAAACACGTAGAGAAACACTCCAGAAACGGAACTCAGTAACTTAACCACAAGTAATCCAAAACACTAAGGCGTCCCCTAGCAAGGGAAACAAAAATAAATTCAATTGCAACTTAAGTTCAACCAGGAAAAGAAAAATCGGACCAGCCGAAAAACTCCCTAAACAAGAACCCGAAACCGAAACTAAGAGAACTCTCAAACGTGTGCATATTACCACTACAAAGAAGCCAAGTTAAAGGAAATCGAAAAATTAAAATATTTCTTTAAAGAGCAAAAGAAAAAATTCCAGACACTTCAAAATGTACTCAAAACTCATAAATAAACCAATACGGAAAAAAAAAATTCTAAACAAATTTGTCACCAGGAATACGTCAAGACCAAACCGAAGGAAGTTAAAGAACACGCATAGAAAATTGCAAAATAACACAAGGTGAACAGAAATACCCACAAAAGTTTGGCAATATGCAACATAAAATTGCATAAAGAGCTGTTTAGGGAGTGTGCACTGCTTTGAGAAAAAGCAGTATTGAGCAACGTCTATACAAAAACGCCCAAAGAAAAAAAAGGAAACATTCCAAAAACCCAATTTAGAAATCGAGACAGCTGTCTGTTAAGGAATCAAAAGTGCATGCACTGCAATTGTGAGATCCATTCCTTAGCATAAACACAAAAATTACCAAAGAGAATACCAAAAACATGCAAGGAATAAATGTGAAAATCTCATAGAAGGAGGACGTATTTTAAAACTCAAAATCCCCAAAATAATCTCAAACTCAATTCCTATAAATCCACAAATCTGTACACTAAGCTCCAAGTAAAAATCCACACTGAAACCTGGCAGTGTCTCTACTCAACAAGTCTGGTGAGTTTAAAAACATTGGCAATAAATTGAAAATGCATAACATATATTTAAAAAAAAGCCTCATAATACCAAATTCACACAAAATTACTCCAGCAACCTGAAGTCTCTCGTATGAGTATCCATTCTCATTTCATACCAACGATCTTATTCAGCACAAAACTACAATACGAATTAAAATAAAATCTTAAATCTGTAACAAATTCAATCAAGAACTAAAATCCAATGACAAGTGCTAGAAAACTAATAAATATCAAATTGATTAATCAAATAACAATTTAGTTTACGGTTAAAAAAATTACTACTCGTTAATTTTCTCACCAAAATGGCCCATAAACAACTTGAACGCCTGTGCGATGAGTGTAGAAGAGTAATTATTCTAATTTCACAAATCACAACACAACAAATTTTACCTTGTCCCAAAAATTCTCACAAAAGCAAATTGCCACAAAAATTGTCATAAATTAGAAATTCTAAATTCTCGTAAAACACTACACTTCTACTGTTTAACCATTTCTCACTAAAAGTAATCACTATTCTCCAAACTACAAAACTCAGAAATTAAGTATAATCTCAATTACTGCTAGAACAACTCATTAAGGCCAAACAAGAACAAAAAAAAATTTAACACTCATTAAAGCTTATCAAGACCTTCACTCAAGCTGATACCCTAAAATATGAAAAAAAAAATCAGTCAAATCTCTAAGTAGACCATCACGACTCCCTCCCAACTTTACAAATTTAACTAGCATTACCGTTAACAAAAGAACTGAATCACTCAAAATAAAATCAAAATTTGTAATGAAAATCTGTTATACAAATTCCCTAAAATCCATTAACACATTTTACGAACTTAAAACTCACTGTTAAATTAACACCCGCAATTGTTCTGACATTAAGCAATTCACTTAAAAATGGAATTAACCAAATCAATTAATTAAAAATGCAGATAACAAAAGCAATTCATAAAAAATGAATTTACCACACACTACTTTAAATTAACAAAATAAGTGTGTCAAAGAGGTAGGTGAGCGCAAACATATAAATCCAGCTCTACTCAAAACACAATATTCGCATAAACGCATAACGCAAAATACACTCACGTTTGTGAAAATTGCAACACCAAGAAGGAATCGTCATAATTGAATGCAATTTAATACACAGTTGAGTGGTAGTGGTACAAATAAATGATTAAATGTTCAAAGCAAACAAACAAGAACAAGAGATCAGAATCAGTATTTTGTGTGGCCACCACGCGCCGCAATAAGTGCTGCTACACGACGTGGCATGGAGTCAAACAAAGTTTGAATGTCTGACTGAGGAAGAGCATTCCATATCGTTTGTACGCGTACCCAAAGTTCGTCTGCAGACGCAACAGGACGAGGATCACGAGCAAGACGCCGACCAATGACATCCCACACATGTTCAATTGGCGACATATCCGGGGAACACGCAGGCCAAGGAAGAAGCTGTACCTGCTGCGCTGCAAAGAAGGATTTAACAATCCGAGCAGTATGAGGGCGGGCATTGTCCTGTTGAAATACAGCGCCTGGCAAGCTTTGAAGGAAGGGAACAGCTTCGGGCTGTAGAACTTCACGGATATACCGGTTGCTGTTCAGATTGCCCACAATTCGTAGCAATTGAGATCGTCTATGATATGCTATGGCGCCCCAGACCATAACTCCGGGTGTTCGTCCACTGTGGCGTTCGATAATGCACTCCGGAAGGTGGCGTTCACCGGCATAGCGTCTGACACGAATGCGGCCATCATGGTACCACAAATTAAAGCGGGATTCGTCAGAAAACACGACATGCTGCCAATCAGCACGCCAGTCTCTATGCTGATTGGCCCATTGTAGCCGCAGGCGGCGATGGTCGTGCGTTAGGGGGATCCTGTATAAAGGAGTCCGTGCGCGCAGTCCACACTGCAGCAGACGTCTACGAATTGATGAAGCACACAATGAAACACCTGTAGCTATTGACCACAGTGCTGCCAATTGTCTAGAGGAAGCTGTACGGTCCGTCCGCGCCATGCGGACCAGGTGTCTATCATCGCGAGCTGACGTCACATTTCGGGGTCCACTCCCGGATTTCCGAGTTGTCCGACACTCGTCCGTCCACTGCTTCCAAACGCGCATCACTGTGCTGCTGTTACGCTGCACACGAGAGGCTACTGCACGATACGACAATCCAGCTTCACGAAGGCCGATGATTCTCCCTCGTTCAAACTCTGTAAGTTGTTCAAATCTCGCTCTCTTTCGTCGACGAGGCATAAGTACAGATTGAGTTAACGTTTACCACTAGCAGATAACCACCGATAACCATACACGCCTCGCTACAGCCGTCTATTTATTCGGATCCATCAGCCGTTCAGAGGGCGCTGCTCAGCATACGCATGCGCTACGGATTTGCAATTCTAATCATTTGCATATCATGCGCTACTTTGCATTTCCCGAAAATTTCAGCTCACTCGCGTAAGTCCTTCATGGTGTTGCAATTTTCACAAACGTGAGTGTAGCAAATAAAGTACATAATTCAAAATACACACATATAGTGGTCTACCTATCGCGAGGTCACGGTACCATTGTTGGTCATAAAAAATTTACGGGTTTGCTTTTTTACATTTAACTCTCTGCCAGAACTTCCTGACTGGTGCCGGACAAACTTAAATACAATACTAAAACTTTCGTAAAAATATACTGAATTTATGAAATCGAATCATAGAGACTGGTGATTGAAAACAAAAGAATTAATACCTTAAGCTAGATTAAATTGCCTTAAATCCTCAACACAGTAAATTAAGGTTTATCATATGAACTCTCGGTTCTTAAGAATAAAGAAATGAAAATATCCTCTCTTGTGTTTTGTTAAAATCAAATGATTATTAATCTGCTAAAAATGCTTTAACAAATGCATCAAAATGCTATCTCTCACTAAAACTAACTAAATCATCTCTGCTCCCTGAAAACAGATAAATCTCAATATAATTCTAGAGATAGCCACTAACACTTTTCATTAAGTATAACACAGAACAATTCAAAACACCAGGGAAAAATAAATCTCACACTAGGACAAAACACCAGTTTCAGTTAAAACTAATAAATCTAATCGTATAGTTACAAACATCATTAACAACATTACAAACTCCTACGCCCGCAATAAACTACCCAGGTTCGAATGGAAGTTTAACCATAATTTCTGAAAGGATCACGTGAGTGACCTACAGTAGACAAATCGATAACATACATTTATTTAATATTTCCAAAATTTTAATTACGGATAGCTGATCAGACGATCTCTACAAAAATATTATCCAAAAAGCTACTCGTAAAATTCTCATATGACAAACTGCACAACTATCAATATTATAACCCAAAATTACTAGTCATGCACTTTACAATAATTGCGTAATTACCACTGAACAATAATCAAGTAGTTGCAAACAATTTTTTAATCTTTAAATAGTTATCTTTAATATAAATCCTACCAAAATCTTAATAAACACTTTACAATTAAGATTATTTGAAATAGTTACTCAAGAATTTTAAGATCACATGAAAAGCTAATTTAGAAGAACTTATTATTCTTTCACTTGTGGCACCTCAGTATATTTATCTTCGGACATATAGATATAATTAAATTTCTTGATAGAATCTCACATCTATTCTCCCTTAATTAAAGTGATAACTCATGACAATTAAACACTAAAAAAATATAAATCACTCCTTCAAATTAGTAAAATCGCTAGTAATAAACATAACGAGAGAAAAAAAAATTACTCACGGAAAAGCCGCATGCACTACCAACTGTGGGACCCGAGGAACTGACCGACCATATCTTGAAATCGTAGAAAACCGTATGTCTGTTCTAAAGCACCAAATGTAGAAAACTCTCTACCGTGAAATAGCTCCTTCCAACGGTAGAATAATTTTCATAATCCAGCACTGTACTCAGTCAAGGAGCAGCCTTTCCTTTTCTTTTCAGTTCCAAGATGAGGATGACGGCAGAAAAAATACAAACTGGATGGTCGATCCATCTTCTATGTTTTCCATAGTAATCGGGAGCTTCAGTGGAAGCTTTAAAACACTCTTTTTTTGGAAGGGAAAAAAAAACATTCTTCCGAGGTTCACCGATGACATTGACGGCAGGAAAAATACAACCGGGAGCAGCCTTCCTTTTTCTTTCTAGCACATTTCTCCGAAAGGGAAAACACATCAGCGACTAAACAGAACCCAACGTCTGAGAATTGGACGTAGCCGCAAGATTTCAGTCAATTTCAACGAAGGTGAAACGATAGGGGCCAGCAAAGCTCTCGGACAAGTTCTCTTTCCTATAATATCCTACACCCGCAACCGTACAGCAGACAGCGTCGGCCCCGAGAGGGAGCGGGGCCGCCGGGCCCCTCTCTCTCCTCAAAAAGGTCTCGAAAATCTCAGCAAATCTTTTAAATCTCCATGTACGACCATTTTTTAAAACTCGGGACGATCAAAAGTGGACCGCCTCAATAATTACTATTGGTTCAAAAAATCCATAACATTAAAATTCACCAATCCTACACAAAACAATAACAATCCCTAACCACTAGAATCAGAGCAATAAATACTAACCAAAATTAGAAGAAAATCAGTCCTCTCTTTTCACAGTGAGAATCCCCTATTTTCACGCGCAAAATCAAGGGGTGTTTACAACGTAAATCGGTTAATAAATGCGACACCCTAAATACTTTCCCCCATAATTCTATCAAGAATCGCCGCCGCAAGAGCTGTTCGCCTTCGAAAGAGCAAAACACATGTTCGCCACTGCAAGAATATGCAAGAAAATGCAGCTGGCCGCCGACCCTTGACCCCCAAATTCTCCGTCCGTGAGAAAGCAAAAACTGCCTATTTCTGTACAAGCTTTTCTGCTAATTTAAAGAACTAAAGAACTTTACCGAAATCAAATGAAAGAATTTAAACAACAGTATAATTTAAAAACTAAATCTCAAACAAGAACATTAAAATTTCAGTATTCACTGTAAATTGATAAAATCATTAAGCACTGTAAAATAATACTTAAGAAATCTACACAACAATATCAAAGTGAATAAAAGAATGAAAATATTTAATGATATTGACTTAAATCAAATCATGACAGGACATAGACGATTCCCGACCTGTCACAAACCTTTTGGTCATCAGAATAACGATCAATGTTTGATATGCAATGAGATTGGTGATGCAAGCCACTTCTTTGAAGATTGTATGTTGACTGAGAGTGAAGGGGAAAATTTTAATGGGAAAATTTTAAGAAATATTATAAAAATGACTAGGAAATAATCTAATTTAGTAGAATATGCAAGAACGTTGTGAAGTCTGTAAGTAACAATAAACAAGTCGTGGAAATTATTTGATGTATTGTGTGCTCGGAAGTATATGTGTTTTCTTTTGCATATTTTGAGTTGCTTTATTTTCTGTTTCTCAAAGCAGTTTTATTTTATTCTTTTTAGTTCGTTTTTTGTAGTTTGTTGTATTTAAGTCCAGTGATAGTTTGAATTTCTCTAGTCGTATTTATTGCTTTGTTGCGTTTCCTTTTACTAACTCTTTTGATACGGCCAGGTCGCTGTTGTTGTTGAAATGGGTTGGTCCTCTAATGAGTCATAATTCGGCTATGTGGACTGGGAGCTCCGCCTCAATAATCAATCAATGAATAATCAATCATGTAGTTTGAAAACGTTTTCATTTCCTGTTGTTATGTTTATAGTTTAAAGATGAAAATGTCCGTTAAAAAAGAGCGAAGTCTATCATTTTTAATTTTTTTTCAGAGAGAGTTCAAATGTTAAGTATCTGTTGATCATGTTCTTTAAAAGCATCTCAGTTTCCTTTTCAGTCGGCTTGAAATTTCCAGAAAAGAATACTTAGTCCAGTGCCTAAAATGCACTGTTATACGTAATTCTGAAAGAAGTTTAGATAAGAATTAACCAGCTTAATTTATAGTCTAATGAATATCTCGAAGCAAAAAAATGCTGTATTAAAATAAAATAAAATTTATGAAAGAAAAAAAAAAAAAAAAAAAAAAATCACCTCTCAAAATTCAGTTGTAAATAATGAATATTGGCTTCTCGTAACATGACAGTATGCAGTTCATCCATTCCCTGTGAGAAAGAAGGTGAGGAAGCAGAAGTTATCTCTAACTGCGTTTCGTCGACTAATGTGATAATTCGTCAGCATGCCTTATGTTCTTATACAGTGGGGAAAGGGCGCAAAGTAAAAATACATAGCTGCGCTCAGCTCCTTCCTTTTTGAATTTTTGACTCTAAAATCGATGATTAAATGCATAACTACTGATTAAATGCACTTAATATGGATTTTACTAAAAAAACAACAATTTCTTTGGCCTAGTTCTAAATTTATAGGCATGTAGCGCACTCTTTTAAGACTTATAACAATGTCTTACAAATTTAAAATGCCTCGTAAATTTATGCCTTTTAAATTTGTCTTATAAATGCGCTTGCCTTATAAATTTAAGATTAGGAAAAGAAGCCCTTGCTTATGCTGAGGAAATCGCCTCTGTTTGTGGTGCTACAATTAGCACAGTCTAAGCATTTAATTCTGAAGTCACAAATTTGAGTTTGGGTACAACCCTAGCTCATAAAGCCTTCCGATAACTCTAGACCTCGAGAAACTCGAGTTCTAGTGGCGGCATACAGCTCAGTGACAGCTGTGAAGCTGTAGCAGTTCTGTGTCGCCGCCCTGAAAGTGCTAAATAACAATCTTCATACGTCGTTGTGGATCTGGGTCGACTTTGTCCATATCTCCTCGCTACTGATCGAGTGTCTTGAAACTGTTTCCATGAACTGAAGACGACACTGAAAGTTACATTGTGTTCTGTAGCTATTTGAGCTTGTGATTGGCCTGCCTCCAATCTACCTATAAAATAGGGCGAATGTCGTGAAGGAGGACGAGTACATAAATCACCGAAAACCCTTCGTGCATATATCCCCTTCACAATCACAGCTCAGCAGACATGCACGTATACGCTCAGGCATTTGACTCTGATTATTTCATAATTCTTCGACGTTATGGTTCAAATCTTTTCATAAAAATAGACATAATTTTCAGAGTCTCTTAATTTTATACAGGAAAGTATATGAAGAAACATACATTTCACTGACTTCTTGAAAAGTAGGGGAGAGATGGAATTCGGGCTTGGCTGGTTGGGGATCTTGCAGGTTTATCCCCACAGTTTCGATCAATGAAAGGAGCATATATCGTATATACTTCTCCCCTGCTACTCATTCTTATAGTTTTGGTTTCCTTGTAAATTGCAGAAACTATTTTCAGTGTTATATTATATGATTGTATACGCATGTCTATAAATATTTTCATTATCTTTCCGTTTACCATGACATTCTTCAATATTTCAATGTCTCTGTTTCTTGCTTTGCGTCTATGGTTACAGGCTTAAGAGTTAGACTGCTCTTCTGGAGTTTTTCTTCTGATTAATTGCTTTAAGCTCTTAATTGCTGATTAACTGCAATTTTAAGCTGTTTAATTGCTTAGTTTGCAGGGAATCTGACCTTCGTAGCGATGCACTGAAATTTCAAGTCTTGCACGATGCATTTATATGGGGCCTGAACCCCACAATGCAATTAACATATCATCTGGAAAAAATGTCAGAAACTCTTCTTAACTATGGTGTGTATAGAACAGCTTCTACGAGTGCTTTACAAGTATTGGTAGATCTATCTTTAGACCTTGAACGTGCAACAAGAAACTGCTGTTGCATACTGTTGTATAGACAACGAGATTCCAAAGCTACTGCTATATGGCAACACACCTACGTAAATAGTGATTATGAACATCATAGCATTACAATACCATGCAACCCTAGACTCTTTGATATGAATTGCAGTTTGAACCATGAGCCGCTTATGTAGACTCCCTCAGTTCTTTTTCACAAATGTCTCTAAAAACAGCAAAGGAATAGACTATGATTTTTGGGCTTAAGTAGATGACAGACAAATGTACAATTGAAAAATGAGACTCAGATATAACAGCCCTGTCTATTAGGCGAAACTGCACGCTATAAGACAAACCATAATTTATACCAAGAGTTTGTCAGTTCTGCACCGACGCTGTGCACGCGGCTACCCAAATCATTATATTTATTAACTGTCCATATGCGGCAGCTTCTACTCATCTGCGTATGATAGTTGTTGAGCAATGGGAAGCATGCAAGACCGGGTTAAGACTTTTAGAGACCCTAAGCACTTAAAAGATTATGATGCCCTCACAGCGACCGAGAAAATAATCACAGCTGTTACTTATTTTGCATCAATTACAGATGCAGAATGATTGCACGAAATTGCAGATGATTTTTATGTTTATTTAGTTCTGCATGTTTCTGTACATATTAAAGAGACATTAGGCTATCTAGAAGCAGGAGATATGAAAAAAGAGCAATGCACTCGCTGGGACTCGAAACACGGACCTCTCGAACACCCATCGAGTGTGCTGACCATTACACCACGAAGGCATGCTAAGAAGACGGGAGAAATACATTATAATATAATGCATTTTGTTTGTCTTTTAATGTGAATTTATTATGGATTTCTAATTTCGAATATCTATTTATTACTTATATTGCGTACTTATGCATATTACATAATATTTTTCTGTACTATGTACAATTCTTTCTTCTGCTGCTAATTTTTACAGTGTAAAATTTATTTGTAATTTGTAGCACCTATTTTTCAGTGTGAGAACACATGGTCGTGTATTCAAGTGTATAAATATTTGTATCATTTCCCACTTTTCTGTGACTTTGTTCAACCTTCTGATGCTACATTCTTTTTTGCTGCGCCTCTGATTACTGGCCTAGCGGCTGGACTGCTCTGCATTTCTTCCATTGGTTACGTAATTAAGCTGTTTGTGTGCTTATTTTGCAGAGAACTGTGCTTCCTAGGGTGCTCCGGAGCTTCCGTAGTATGTGGAATACCATATAAATATGGTTCTGAGATATAGGAGTCAGTTGTTTATTCATGTCGAAAGAATGGGTGCAAAGAGAGTTAACTAAACTGCGCTTTATAGAATGAGCAATATTGGGAATTTACGAAATTTATCGTATTTAGCATACCGTATTGGCATTTAGCATAGAGAATTTACCTAATATTTGTTTTCTTCTTGAGCTGATTTATTTTGCTTTAGAAGTTTACTAATTGCAGTAACGTATCAATTTTCTCTTATTAATCTGGAGTGATTAGGAATGATTATTTAAAAAGACGTACATGAACTTGTAGCTAACAACAATGTTACATTTGCTTACATTGCAGCAACCACTCTTTATAAAGTTCTTTTTCTTCAAAATGTGATGGATCATTATACGATCGTCAAGTATTGATAATTTTAAATATTTACATCGGCCCATTGAAAACATATTTATTGTAATTAAAATTGCACAGCATCTCATAATATTTATAACTTGATTTTAGCCTTACGTTAGTATCATTTAACAATGACATATTCCAGCGTTCTTTTCGAAAGAACAGAAGGATGGGGGACGTTTGGGGGTGAGAAGAGAACCTTAAGCACGTAATCGCTCTCAGCATTACTTTTCCATTTTGTTCATGTATCTTCTTTTTTTTTTCAGTCTTTTCAGAATCCTTGACCCAAAACTAACTAATTGTGCTCGAAAAACTGACACATTAATAAAAGACAGAAAATATAAGCAGAGAAAACATTTTCAACGGAACGTATACCTGAAAACCAGTTAGACAGATGGGATCACGTAAGCTATTACATCAACGGAAATGAACAACTAATGAAAGGGAATGTGGTGTTTATTTACGTTAGAATCGAGTTCATTGACAAATGTTGAGAAAGGCGTAGTTGGTAACGTAATGGAATAATGGAAAAGCGTTTTGTTACGGAATATTTTGCGAGACTTGCGTCATTTGGTTGCATATGGATGGAATGAATTTCAATTTCTGCTGTTAAAGAAGTTGTTGCACTTGTTTCTTAATGGATAAATTAAAGTTTATTTTTATTCAAATAGTTAGATAATTGACATATATTGAGAAACTAATTCTTATTTTTATTTGCTTCGTTCAAAAGCTTGAAAACAAACCATAAAAATTGTAGCTTTTCCTTTAATGATTACCTTAGGTAATAATACTGATAAAACTTTCTTGAGTTGGGTATTTGTATACCGAGATACATTAAAGAAGTAAGGCGGAATAATTAGAGAAATTCTTGATTCGATGTTTAGCCTCAGTAATTTTTAATACTTACGTTTTCACTTTTTCTTTCCCACCTATAAATTTACGTTCTTTTCCATTTAAAAAATATTGCGAAATTTTGAGTGTGGAATCTGCCAGTGAGTACTTCAATAAATTTTAGGATAGATTGGACACTTGCTTCGTTCGAGTTTTATTGTGAGGGAAATCTTGTATTAAGGGAGGGGATTTTCGAATCCTCAAATCCTGAGATTCAGAAAATAAAATTCGAGATTCAAAAACTCGAATTTTGAGTCCTTTTCATGATTCGGAGCTTTAAAAACCTACCTTGAAAAAACGCTTTAAATGTCTTTTCTCAAGACATTAGCTTTACTGACGACCAATAAGAGCAGTCAAATCCCCGATTGCTGTAATTTCAGTAGATTTTGGATTGCCAGTATTATCTTTGGCAGTCCTGAATGCTACACTCTTAATTTTTTGGAGAGAATTCAGCATTTCGTGTTCATTGATTATATGCGATAAATCCTGAAATAATCTCCCTCATTTATACTTGACTTCTGGTTTTGGCAAATAAGGTTCGGGAAAAATATAAAAAAGTGAATTCTTTCTCAAATGTATTTTATCAAATCCCTCGGAGAAAATGTTTTCAGAATCCAAGAAATCTAATTGTGTACTAGTTTTATTAAATTTCATTTATGTCGTCTTAAAAAAATACAGGTTTATTTTAAAAATTATATTTTAAAATTTGTTTTGTATTTAAACTAAAATTTTAAATTTCATTTTAATCGAAGGTAAATAGAAAATACTTTTTAAAAACGTCTCATTTCTAATGCCTAATCTAGTATTGATCTATGCTTAGTCTTTATGACAGTTACGGCTGAAAATATATTCTGGCTCGCACAGAAGGTTAAAAACGAATTAAACTTCTTAGCATTTCTTTTTTAAATTTAGGAATTTTTGTTTTACTGAATTCCAAAGCCTGATATGGCTAACTCGCAGCGCCGAACAAGTATATTTCTCCCCCTCAACCAGAAGGTTTTTGTGGTAAACTTAACGTAAATTGCTCTAAGTTAATTTTTAATATACAGGGTAAATCTAAATTGTTTTTGTTAAACAAGGGTATCCATCCACACCAATAATAATAATTACCATGGAGTATAGGTTTGAATCGAGATGCCTGTGAGCTCGGTTGAAGACGTTGCAGTGAGAATCGTTATTGCCGCAGACAAAATTAATACATTATCAGGAGTCTGCGGGAGGATGCGCCATTTATTCGTCGGTGTGAACTGTACAACAACACGCACGGCTGCCACTTTGAGCATTTGCTGTGAGTTTTTCTTTGATCACTAAATCAGATTGTGCAACTTTTGGTATCGTTCATGCGTTTTCCCAATACTTTTAAATTCACGCTGGAATGCTAATTTTACTCTTTTCTGCTTCCAGAGTGGAGTGCGACCCTATGTTCATGGTAATTATTGCTCATCTGGATGGCTGCTATCAACCCTCTTATTTTGTAACTCTTTTGAGTTACATTAACATCTAATCAATGGAGAACTAATTGGCTCGTTTTACGACTTTTTTAAAACTTCTTTTAATTGTAAATACTTATGATTACAAATACAAGCTTATTTGAATATTTCCGAAACTCTTTTTTTTTTTAAATTTAATTTTTATGCGTTTTCGTTCTGAGTAAATTAAATTGCTATCATAACCGAGAGAAATATTTCATAATCAACTAAGTAGCCATGCCACATTTAGTTATTTCTTTCACTAAATAACCTAAATAAATTGTCCTTTTATGTAACTTATGTTTATGCTTAAGGAATTTGTTAATTATTTTAAATAAACACGGATTACATATTTTCTCTTTTTTAAGTGGGGTCCCAGGTCATGAAGTCGGAAGTTCACGATCATTTGGATTTGTAGGACAACCTGCAACGCACTTAACTACGAGATGGATTTGCCTACGAAAGCAAAATAGTACAATCTTCCGTCAAATTATGATGAAAACAATGAAACATTTTTATCATTTGCCTGCGGAAAGAATTTCTATTTATTTAGGTCGTCCACAAACCCACCCTGTAGTTAAAACGACTTAAAAATTGCGAAGCAATCAACACGTGTCTAAAAAATGCTACTTGGAGACCTTCTGACCCATAACGTGCCCGCATCGGTAAATCACGAAAGCGAAACGGTCAAAAGGAAGGTACCGAGGAGGGTCATTCGGTGAGGGTCATCTTTAGATGCATCCCTTCGTCTGATTACCTTGGCCCTAAAAGAAGAAGACTTTCGCTTTTTCATCCTCAGATCAAGGTGAACTGGTCAATGAGGGAAGAACTTCATAAATCGCGAAGATATAAAGGATTATTTTTAGTTTCAGCAATCATTTCTAATGATTTAACAAAAGATAAATAAGCATTGTCGGAACATTCATACGGTATTGTTTGCCAAATTGTGTTTTCTGAAGATTGCTTTGTATAGTCGACATATAATGGATAATAAATAAATGCATGATAATTTAAAGTTTGCGTAAATTTAATACATGTCTAGGATAATGAAAAGAAATAAGATTTTGGACAATAAAGTTTTATGGTTCATTATTCTCAAATTTAAATTTCGTTAAAATATGTAGTCGATTGTCATATACTGGCGTGTATTTATAATATATTTCCTTGCCGAGTTACTGACATAATTTAATAATTAATTTATGCCTAAATGCTGAAAACAAATTTGCAGATCTATTTCGTAAATGAAATGCTATGAGAGAGTTATTTTTTAAATTTGATATAGGATCACAGCACCAAAATATTATTTCCCTAATCTCAAATATAGGTTGCTGTTTATAGAATAAAACAAATAACAGGTTCTTAAGACAATTGTTCCGTTTCAAATATTACCTAGAGAACATGAAGACTTGAGTTCTGAAAGCTATGCTAATTACGCAGCATTAAAATTCTATCTTTTTAAGTCCTTGTACGAACTAAAAAGGAAGTATTGTAATCGCGAAAAATTTCGGGTATCATATTTCAACGAAAATATCCATTTTGACAGCTATCGAATGAAATTTAACGATATTTTTGATTGACATCTGTACGCAAGGACGGAATAAAAGACTCATCCCCCCAAAAAAAATTATAAAAACCTGATTCAAAATGAATTTTGAATAAATGTTTTTCGTGACGTCTGTGCGTACGTATCGTATCTATGTACGTATGTATCTCGCATAACGCAAAAACGAGTAGCCTCAGAACGTTGAAATTTTGTATATAGGACTGCTAAGACATGCAGATGTGACCTCCCTTTTTGGTTGCAATCGGCCGCAGCGGAAGTATATATATATATACCCATTCTATTACTCGGCTCAGTGAGCTCAAAATTTTTATCCTTATATGTTGGTAAATTGTGCATTTTTTGCTCTAAAAATGATTGAATTATGTTGTTCTCATATTCCAGTTAAGGTTTTTATGCCTATAGTAAATCTGCATGCAAGATTTGTAGAATTATCAACAATTTAAAAGTTGTTTAAGTGCGGTTAAGCCTAATTATTTTTACGAAAGCAGCCATATTTGTTTACATTTGAACTTAGCAGAATAGTAGATTTGTTGCCAATCTAGAGAAACTAAGCTTTGCAGCAACAAAGATAGCGTCTTCTTTTATTATTGCAAATTAAATTATGTTAACCCATTCTAGAATTTGTTCGAGGAAATAAGTCTTTAAGATTTACTTCGTAATTTTGAATGTAGATAGTTTGAGTTTTTATGTATTTTTGCCTTGTTGCGAAGTGAAAACTGAATTAATTGAATGAGAAATACCGAATCGTCTGTGCAAAACTGTTTCTTCCTTTTTTTGTTTGTTTAATTTCTTTCATATATCGTTTTAGATTTATTATAATATATGAATAGAACATGTGGCAATGATTAGATAATTCTTCAGATGATATAACTTTTTGTGCATTCTGAGTTACAAAACGAATGAGATGTAACGCTGTTAAGTGAACCTAGCGCCAAAGTGTCACTATGGTAAATAAATACAGTGAATTTTAAAGAGTGCATTTATCCTATTGTGGTTTATGCGCTATCGACGAAGTAGATTTCATTCAATCCAAAAGGTTTAAATGAAATTCAAGAAAAAATGCGTATAATTTAATATTATGTACAAGATTATGCTCAAAGAATTAATGCTCATAGAATAGTTGTGGTGATATCTTTGCGGACTGAAAGTATAGGCACTTAAGAGTCGAGTGTTTATTTTACCCATATTTAATATGTTCTTCCTTTGATTATCGGATAATTTCACGTATTGTTAAAAGTGGCTTGTAATCTTGTGAAACTAATCATGTTTACATTGTAAGCTGTAGGGCTGTCATCGCATCTGGAACTAAAGTTAAGTCCCGCAGATCCTATCAGACAAGATAGCGACACATTTCAGTAGCTCACAAATATAGGAGAACATCTGAAACAACCTTTTCATTTTAGTCGAAAATTGAACAAAAAGGATACAATGGGTGCTATAGAACACATATGACTATTCAAATTAAGAAATTACAGGCAATTAAATTCAAAACCGGGTAACTCGGTAGTTTAAGACTACACATTCAGTAGAATAGAATTAATCCGGCACAGTTATTTTATTGGAGCGAAAGTTTAAAGCATCGGTTAGCGAGAAAGCCAAAGCCGGAAAAGCACTTTTAAATACAGCTGGTGTAAAACCAACAGCAGACACGAATACCAGAAGCTACTTCTTTCTAAGATTAAAAACTCTCAGCTTAACCCAATAAAAGCTAATTTGCGTTCTGATGAGGAATACCGAGGGAAGAAGTTATAGTAAGAAACCATAATAACTGGTTAGTTAACATAAGATACTTTACAAAGAGATAATCTTGCATTTTCAGTCACTACAAAGAAAAATATTACGGTAAACAATTTGTAGCCCGTTCTACTTCAGAAACCTTTAAGGGGCTTAATATAATGTTTACTCGTATGAAGAACTGCCGATCCCATTTTCTTGGAAATGATGCTTTCCAATGAAAATCAGCTGTTTAGTTGTGAAAGTTGTTTAAGTTTTCCAATTAATGACTGAAAAAAGTTTCGAAGAAATACACATTCTGCTTTCAGACATAATACACTTTTATAAGTTTTTTACCCGAAAGGTTTTTACCAAGCATTCTACAAGAATTTATCTTTGAATGGATACTAGCCTTTTAACTCTTTAAAACACAAGTGATAGGACATCTAACTTCTTAAATATATGATTCCTCCTTTTTTTTCAGTTTCTTCATAACCGCAGCGGGCTAAGTACTATTTTATTTTGAAGTGGGGGAAAAGCTTCGCACATAGTATAAGCTTATATATTAATACCGCTCCGCACATAATATAAGCTTATATGAGGCTTATATATTCCATATAAGCCTCATAATACCAGTTATGAGGCTTATATGGAATACTTCATGGTTCAATTAAGGATGGAAGTTGGTGCAAAAAATGTTTTATAATCTTTCGATATACACTCATGGACAAAAAAATTAGCGCACCAAGAAGGAGTCATCAAAATGAAACGAAATTTTGATAAATGATGACTACTTTGATATAAGTAAATGATAAGAAAATCAAAGAAAATGGATAATTTATTTCAGAGAAAAAGGCAAAAGAACGGAGGAGTTAATACTCCGGTGGACCCCCTCTAGCGCGAATGCACGATACGATACGATCGGGCATTGAGTCATACAAGTTCTGTATGATGTCTTGAGACATTTCGTTCCATATTTGCTGTAACCTTGCCTCTAGTTCGTTCAAACTCGTGGGATGTCCACCTCGTCGTCCCAAATGATCCCAGATCTGCTCGATTGGAGACAAATCTGGGGATCGGGCAGCCCCAGGAATGGTAGTAACAGTGCGGAGACAGTCTTGTGACACCCTTGCCGTATGAGGCGGAGCATTGTCGTCTTGAAAAATGACTCCTGGGAGCCGTTGCATTAGTGGCAACACATGTGGTTGCAGGATTTCATGAACATATCGCTGGGCTGTCAGGGTGCCACGGAACAATACTAGGGGTAACCGTGTATTGTAAGCAATGGCAACCCATACCATCATACGAGCTGTGGGAACGATGTGTCTCTGTACAACAAAGGCAGGATTGAGGCGTTTACTGCGTGCTCTCCACACACGAACACGATTGTCATTACTGCCAAGATTGAATCTGGATTCGTCTCTAAAGACCACCTGGTTCCATTCCGCTGCAGTCCAGTTTGCTCGTGCTCGACACCACTCCAAACGAAGGCGTCGATGGGTGGACATCAAGGGCAGCACACGTAATGGGCGCCGCGATACTAAATGTCCTTCAGCCAAGCGCCTTTGTATGGTTCGAGAAGACACAGGGGCCCCTAGTGAAGGTGCTACCTGTGCCTGGATGGTGGCCGATGAAGCAGTTGGCTGTGCGCGTGCATTTCTTACGATGTGACGGTCTTCTCGACGACTGGTCTGTCGAGGGCGTCCTGAGCCTTGTCTTCGTGTACATGACATCTCTCGGGTCCACTGGTCCCAACACCTCCTCACACACAATCAGAGTGGCCTAATTGACGAGCTACTCGCCTAGCTGACCACCCAGCTTTCATCATCCCGACAATTCTCCTCCTCTCAAACTGCGATAACTGCTCATATTGTCTTCGAACACAGCGTAATGGCATGTCTGACTCAGCTCTTCATTTGTAAATGATTCAGCACACTCAAACAAGCTTTGGTTACCTGTTTTATACTCCACAGAGCACGACGTTCAACGCCCTCTACCGGCTATACGTAATGCGCAATCACGCTGCATTTCTAATCATTTACATATCTCCCCGACATGTACCTTCATTGCAAGTTTCGTTACGATCCCGCAATTATTTCTTGGTGCGCTAATTTTTTTTGTCCATGAGTGTATTTAACTTTTTACTCATCTTGTTCTGAAATTTCTTAAAAATAATGGGCTGGTTCTTTCAGAATACTTGCCAGTAACATCTGTATTTGTAATTATTGAACATATGCGTGCTCGTACGTCTATTTGGACATAAATTGAAATCCAAAGAAAAATTTATTAAATTAGAGCTTATTTAATCTTTTTTTTACCTTATTTAAAAACATTTACATAGCTATTCAACTTCTAAATTTCAAAAAGTTATGCAATTAGCACGCTTTTCTTACTATTTTAGAATTAATATCTGAAAAATAAGAGTAATAAGAGTTCTTATATGCGTGATATGTCAAGCTTTTGTTCTATGGTTTATAAACTAAGCTAAACGTAACTGAAAAAGCGAAAAGAGAGTTTTAATAATATATGAACGAATTGGCTTCCAAGGTTTGATTGGTTGAATTGGCTTCCAAACACAAAACATTAAAATTTTTGTCAAGACTTTCATATTTATTAGCGTGACTAATTGTTAGCTAGATTTATGTATATAGTCATATTTCCTGGGAGACGGTGGGACTGAATTTACAAATGACAAAAAAGACATTCGCAAACTTTAATATGTGTAGATTAATATTTCCTAAGAATCAATATTTCTAATTTATATTAATTTAGGAAAAATATCTGATTTTTACACAACGCCATCTTTTAGCTTCAATAGGAAAATTTATTATAGCTAAACAAAGTTGCGAGAAATATATTTCAATAAATTTATAAGCTGGATTCAAGTATTCAGTTTCGTAATGCTAGTACAGAAGCTAGTTAGAGTTCAGATCCTGTTGTTATTGCTGACTTATTTCATAGGTCTGAAAATGACATCAGAAAAAGGCCATGAAATTCATCGTGGAAAGAAGTGCAAGGATGCGCCTGTCGTTGACAAGAGTCTTGAGTACCATACAGGTGACAGTACGCCTTGACTCAGTTCCGCCCCCAATTTTGATGGAGAGCTTCCCGGGATGGAACGGGTCTGAGAGTTTCCCATCCCTCTTCCTTAACAGCAACCCCTCGAGATGACTTTCGGCAGGTCACATATTTCGAATGCCCCCATGCCGCACAGACTGTATACATTAATAAACATCTAAGCCTTCTCCGGGATTCGAGCCTGGGCCCTTCGGTACGGCAGTCAGCGTCGCTAATCACTATCCCGGTTGGGCGGCAGAGTTCAGATCTTTGGGGTAATAATTTTAGCTTTCTTTATGAAGTTAACCGTTTTCAGTTTAAACTCAGTTACACAATTTAGGAATTTTTTGCTTCTTCCTATTTTTTATGTGATTAAATGAAAAGTATAACTCTTTGAGAAAATATTCTGCATAATTCTATGTCCCATCTTTCTTTCCAAATGTCTCCAGTTTGACAGTACCTATCTAACTTCATTTTTACTGCACATGCATCACATTAATGTCTAGAACACTGTTAAAGAATTACACAAGTCTTTAGTTAATTATTTTTTCCTCCGTCAGTTTTTAAATCAAGAAATTTGAAAAATTCGTAAGTTCCTCAAAATGTGCATGTGCAATAATAACAGGCAAAAAGATATGATTTTTTTTGCTGCAATAAATTATTTTGCGAAATTAGTTCCTCCATAAGCGTATTTGCAATAAATAGGTTATTACATCAGAAGTGATACATAGTTTACTATAAACATTCTTAACCAAAAACACTGGTTGGACAACAGAGTAAAGATCGGCTAAATACTTTATTTTAAAGATTTTGAAATATTGTATATAATTTTAAAAGGCTGTAGAAAAATTATATTTTTTAATTTATTCGAAACTCTTAAACCAAATTTTAAAATACTAATGAAAGAAAAATGACAAGTTTTTTCTTTAAAATTTCGAAATAAATATTTCTTAGATTGGTTTCATATTTTTTAAAAATAATTTTAAAACAGAATTTTATTGTCTATTCGTCCTAATGCACCTTTAATTTATTTTAGAACATCAACATAGAATCAGTAGAAAAAAAATTTTCATTCCAAGTTGTCCTGAAACACAGATTATAATTTGGGCAAGGCTCTTGAAGTCATATGCATCAAAATATCGAAACTTCGTTTAAATTTCATAGTTATTGAAAAATGAAGATTACATATTGGAAAAGAAATTGTTGTAGATAATAATCCTTCACTGATGCTCTTTCACGATTGTTCATCGTGATAGCAAGATTTATTCATATTGGCAAACATAAAATTTCCTCTTACTATAGTTTCTTAGAAAAAGGAAATTAGGAATGAACGCCATTGTTTCTCAAACTTAGTTGCTTCCATGTAATACAAGATGAAAAACAATGAATATAAGAAAAATAAAGTTTTATGGAACGAAAAGTAATCATCCAAACATAAGCGAAATTTCATTTTGACATACTCAATCGCATTAATAGCAATCAGACATTCCTTTTGTTCCTCCTGTCTAAAAAGGGAAAAAAATTACAGGGAAAGGAAACTAAAAACTATTGTTTTGCTAAACGAGAAACAGAGAAACTCATTCACTGTAACCTTTCGGCCTTGTAAAGAAGAAGTCACGCGGTCAATATCGGGCAATTGAGAACGTTCTGAGCTTGACCGCCAGGTGAAAAGTCACCAGGACGCCTCCGTAAATGCTCGTTATCTTCTTCTGTTTAGGTTTTGCATCTCCTAAACAGCATCGTCCTTGGCGTCACTTATGAGGTACAGCAATGATGTCTTGGTCATGGCGACCTACATTCAAAGTGCAGAGAAAGTTGCTTGATAGTGAAGTAATCATCGTAAGACTTTAATTATATTTTTGTGACTGCCACACGCTTCACACTAGCGTTGTTAGAATTATTATGCAATATACAATCACGTTTCATTATGCAAGATTTGTTTTCAAGCATCTTTATCTGCGTGCATCGCTCTCAGATTTTTCCATTATATCCCGAAAGATGATGTTTTGTTCCGTAATATACCGGGTGAAGGTTTCTCCTCAGCCCAATTTCTATGTTTGGATGTAATGGTTGAAGTGAATCAATGGCAGGCACGTAAGTAAATAACATTCCGAGATTTAATGTAATAATTTAGGCGATGATGCAAACTGTTATCTTCAACCCGGTTT
The DNA here is from genome assembly GCA_000611955.2 of Stegodyphus mimosarum. Taxonomy (NCBI): domain Eukaryota; kingdom Metazoa; phylum Arthropoda; class Arachnida; order Araneae; family Eresidae; genus Stegodyphus; species Stegodyphus mimosarum. The sequence goes on along the minus strand of KK122107.1, from coordinate 408,209 downwards.
TATGAAAGTTTAGGTCGTGGGCTATTTCTGTAAATCACCGACATCGTAGGGTTTATTAAAAAAAGTGAAATAAAATTTACAATTTCAATGGTTAAGAAAATATCTTTTCTTAAGCATTTCTTAACAATTTAGATTTAAAATGTTAAGATGATTATTTTAAATGGTAACATTATATGCAGAAAGTGTACTGAATGATTCAAAGAAGAAAAAACCCGCCCTAAAAATAAAATGTTCATTGGAGTAGTTGTGAAATTTCAACAATTTCACGTTGCATCTAAGAGAAAGAATGCTTTTGATTTTCATTTTTTAAATATCATTATATCATTTAATAGTCTCCAAATTAATGGATAAACTCAGATTAGGCAATTCGTATTCATCAGTCAACCTAGTTACAGGATACAAGCAAATATATACTTTCATTTGAAGACAAGTGAATTCTGCAGGAAACAAATTAAATAGAATTCGTTTGCAAAATGTCCCAAAATGGTTACCATTCAAAGGACACAAAATATTACGTTAAAAAGAACACAATTTTTCCTACGCCATTGCAATATTTATTGGTACAGTATTTAGCAACCGAGCGGTAGAACCGTTGAAATCTGGTAATTCGACCTGAGTTCAAATCTTGGCAAATGGACTTAAGACACGGAATCATTCCTGGTTTTAGCAATTATAATGTGAATACGAGCCAGTTTCCCTTAAGAAAGTCTCTCATGAAGACATCCCTTTCCTTTGGACGCCTTCAACGTACTTTGGCGTGATCTAAATAACCCTAACCCTTAAAATTAAAATGAAACTACGATAAAACAGAAATTTTGAAACCTAATAATAAGAAATTTCTCACAGTATAGGAACTAAGGTTACTCATATTATGAGGTCTAACTAAAATTTGTCCACAACACTATGATTTCGAAATAAACAATCCTAAACTGCACATGTTAAATTCGGCTGTGTAACAAAGCGCACATATTGATAAAAATCGAACAAAAGCAATCCCGATCTCTTCAAGCACGAATATTATCCTATCTAATTCAGGAACAGACAGAAGAAATCACTGAATTGTACAAGAAATATCACTTTAAGACTAAAAATCATTCACAAAAGCACTAAAGCTAAGTAATTATCAGTTAACTTCATCTAATGCAAGTCGATTGTAGGATGCATTGTGTTAACATATAAGCATAATTATGGATGTTCTATTATACTATATTCTAATATACTTGTGTCATTTGCGACGAATATCACACTCATCTAAATTTCTCCATTTAGCAATAATATTCTTAGATTTTCAGAATCTGATTAATTGGACATTTGTACTTTTATCTGGTTACAGTAATAGTAATGGTTTTAATTATTGTTTCGGAATGTATAGAGTTTTGATAGCTTCTAAAATTATTATTTTTCCCACTTATCAACACTTCTCAGTTTCAGTCTCACACGATTACTCATTCCCATTTGCTTGTGCCAACGATAAAAATAATTAACGTTTCTGACCTGTCCCTTCCAAATTTTATTTACGAGATATCAGTTTTTCAATGAAAGTTTTTTCATTACCAGTGTCGAATAAACACTTGATTTTCATTTCCTGTTCTCGCCGAGTTAACTAAGCTGAATGTAAACACATGTTGCAAATTTCTCGACTGGAAACGGAATTGTACAATAAACTCCATTTAATCTGGCCACGTTTGTCCATGACGTCTTTGATAACATTAACCAAATGATTATTAAGCGATGAGAAAATATCTTTTAATATATCAACGGAATTTAACTAATTCAATAGAAATATAACTAAAAATATACTGTAAATAATACTTACTTTCACAACATTTTAATTAGAAGAAAAGGTAACTTTTGTCAAGTATTCATTGTTTGAAATTGTTACACAGAAGTTCATTTATGAATTGTTCTTATTCATAATGTTTCTGGAAACTGTTTTGAACGATGAACTCAATTTTAATACTTACAGAGCATCTTTCCTATCTGCATTTATAGGAAATTCACTTCTCATCTTCAAATTCGTACGCAAAATTCATTCCTCATCATCTTCTTTAATCAATTTATCACATAATGCGCTTGGATTTGTTTCAGAAAGCGACAGTCACATATCTTCTTTTGACATTAATGCTGCAACTTGAGTTTTTTCATAAGTATTAACCCCAGCGTTAAAGTTTTCATAGATCATGTTAATTGGAGATGCTTTAATTCTTCTACTTCATTTTTTTAGCATTTATTAAAAGGATAACATGCTTAAAGCAGTTAATTATTGTCTTTTCTGAGGAGGTGTTTTGAAATTTAAATGTTGCATTAAATCAAAATCAAGAGTCTTGCGACTTAATATCTTACTTGGCGTCAAGCCTCTGTCATTTAGCAATTTCTGTCATCTATTTCAATCTCATATAGACAATTTGTACTTTATTTGGTGATATGCCTTAATTTTTTTCTATTCAATCTGTAAATTAATTCTGTTTAAAAATTCATTCTGTAATATTTCATTAATACTGAACGACTAACTCATCACAACAAGCTATCTATTTTCCATGCTTTCTCATACAAATGGGCGAGACTTCAACAATTCGATAACAATATCCGAATGATAACATTAACCGACATCACATTAATCGGCCCCTACTGCAATTTGGTGTATGATTTACCACCTGTTTTTATTTTGTTTATTTCATTCCCCGATGCGCTTTTTGTCACTTTTCTCTATTCGCACATATAATGGCTGTGTTTTCACCTACATTTCTTACATCTTATGAGATCACGGCAAAATCTGGAAATATGAAGTTTTTTCAAACATTAATTCAGACAAAGGACATTTATCGATCGTTTTTTCATCAGTAGAGCAAAGTATAAATTTTAATTGCAGCATTTAAAGTTGCAGACGTTAGACTTCTCGTATTTCCTGCACCGAGAATCTTTTGCTGTATCAGTCTTGTCCATCCTACGAAACAAATGTATTTCGATTTTTCTTTTAAGAAACTGGAGTAATTTTAAGCAATTACACGATTCTTCTTCTTTAGCAGAAAGGTTACACTTCCGCACGGCATATCCAAGAATTAATTTTTATTAAGACTGAAAAAAGAATTCCACCATAATTACTTAGTCCTATTCTGGCTATTTCGAGACTTTAAATCTGAATAAAAATTGCATCAAGTAACTCAATTTTTTTTACGTTTCAACATGATTTCAATGTAGTTTGCTAGCATGACTAACAATTTGTTCACATGAGAACGCACAATAAATTCGGTTTTACTTAATCATTCTTTTAATAGTTCAATTGCTAACTCGTAATTACTTTGCAGAAATTCTAATCATTGTTCGCATTTTAATGAAGAATCCTTTAGGAATGCTTAATGAAGAATTTATCCTTAATGAAGAATCCTCATTTAACTATTTAAATCCTTGTAATTTTAAATAGTTAAATGAGCTTTAAATAACTGCTTGCTTTCATGAAGTGCTCTTCCAAATTGCTGCCAATATTTCTGCCAGTTTTCATATTTTTTGTCAAGAGGTTCTATTTTAAATTTCGATAATGTGATACTAGGATTCCTTTGTTCAGTAAGTATTTATCACTTCTTCAGAACTTCTTGAAGATTCTTAAGTTGCATAAATTTTACTTTCGTTTTAATGTTAGAACTGTTTTTCTAGTTTCAATCTGGAACCCGTATTCCTTTCGTGGTATTCCTGATTTGTCAGGACATCAAGTATTTCTAAATCCTCTATTATGCTTTCAGTTTTGGAATCTATCTGAAAGATATCATTAGCTTTCTCTTCTAACTCATTTTTTAAATCTTCCAAATTGTCACGATCAATATCGTCCCCATTTACGCATTATTTATTCAGTTCACAATTTTAGTTAATGAATTTCGGATACTTTTGCCTTTAGTCTTTTAACTTCTCACTTTCTAAGTCTCTTTCTTTTACGACTTCTCAATTCATTAGGTTGTAACCATATCCAATTACAATAACTCTCGATAAATTCGGCACCATAAAATAAAAGTCAGTTGTCAAAATAAACAATAGTTCTTACTCGGTTCTGCCATCTGCTGGGTTGGTCAAAAAATAATCAAATGCCTCTCATTCGATTAAGAATCCTTTATTTTCTCATAACAAATTACACACTTTACGATGCACAACTGCCTCAAAACTACTTACTGAAAACCAGGATAGCTTACTAGCGCCATCTATAGATTTCGCAACAGTATGTCTATCATGAAAAAGAGCAGCCTTGCGTCGATCCTCTGCCAAACCATAAGTGCTTCATGCAAAACACTATGAAATTTTATCGGAGATTTGCCATGCAATTTTTTTTTTTGACGAGCAATCTTTGATTTTCTACAATCTCAGTATCTCAGACGCCTGCAGATTCCATTTCGAACATTTGACATTTCAAAATTTCGTATTCTAGAGAACAAATACAATGACTTCTTTTCCAAACCTTTAGCTGCAGCTAATACATTTGTATACAACTTGTAGTACAGTTAAGAGTTATTAGAAACAAATATACGGCTTCTTACAGGGAATATAAAGCTCAACGCATTTCTCAAAATTGATTGGAAGATTTCTGGCGGAACCATCAACTCTAAAACCAGCTAACCAATATTAAGCAGGCCTATGCGAAAATATATGATATAATTTATGAATACTACACTGAAAATATAAAAAAAGAAATTTACATCATATATAAACAGAAGAATTCGTAATTTTTCAACTAATACGTACCTTTCATACACTACAAGATATTTAATAATAGTAGGCGTCATTCTTCTTCCGTAGTCCAGGGCCGACAGCGGCCGAAAGTAAGGTCGCCGAACACTGGTAGTTTGGCCTGGGGTTCGAATCTAGGAGAAAGGCCTAGCTGCACAGGCGTTTTTGTGGTTTTTTCCAAATGTAATGTGTATATGGACTGGTTTCATTTAGAAAGTTCTACAGGAATATACCATACCAAACGAATTCTTCCGTAGTCCATCCTTAAAGACTTTCTTGGGATCATTAATTGATACTAGAGCAGCAATTTCACAGCATGTACAATATTTCAGATTAAACTTTCTTAAAATATGCGTGATTTTAAAAGATTGATTCAGAATTGATCGGAAATACTTAATCTATAAGAAATATTCGCAGGAACTATAGGAATGAATCTTCTTTTATATGACTTATCATTCCATCTGTTCCGTCATTAAGATACATTTAAATACAGAAACATCGTTTTTGGCGTTATAATAATTGCATTTTCATTACTAAATCGACACTGAAGGAGTAAATTTCATTCCAGTTCTATCACCGAATTTACAGTGTCGCTACCTATGGATTATTTTTTAAATGATCCAGCATTATCATATGCTATTATTATCCTACGCTACAATTATGACGTAGGCATTATGATATGCTAAGGGCGCATTTCAAGTCTTTCTCATTCTTGAACAAGGGAAATATTAAAGATAGATCGAACCGGAATCCTAAATAATTCTTTAATCAGAATTTCCTCGAATCGGAAAAGAGACTATAGACTTAAAAGACTTTCTCTTTATCTCTATTTACACTGTTGGCCACCGTAAATGCAACACCCTGAAGGAAGCATGCAAATAACATGAAATTTACAACGTGCATTAGCGAAGGTAAGATATGCAAATGATTAGAATTTCAGTGCAGACGCACATCACGCGCGCCTGTGGCGCCACTTCAAAGCGCTATTTAAGGCTTGGAGTTTTCGACGATTTCAAGCTCGGCAATTGTGTTTTTCTTCTTGTGGTTTTTTCAAAAAAAAAAAAAAAACGATCAATTATGCTTCGTAGTAAACAGCGATCATCTTTTGATCAAGTATCCGAGTTCCACAGAGGAAGGATAGTGGCCTACCGAGAGTGTGGATTATCTTTCAGGGAAATCGGTAGTCGTGTTGGACGAAACCAAACAACTGTAATGCGGATATGTGACCGTTGGATGCAGGAGGGTGCGACGGACCGACGTGTTCTATCGCATCCACCTCAGTGCACCACTTCACGGACGGATCGTGATCTGTCCGCAAGACGTCCATTGCTTCGTCTACCCTTGAAGCAGAACCACGGACATCTCCGCTGCCAATGGTGAGATGAAAGAAGGATGTGGACGGCAGAATGGAATAAAATTGTCTTTACTGACGAGTCACGCTTCTGTTTGCAACACCACGATGGTCGGATTCGAGTCTGGAGACACCGTGGAGAGAGGATGTTGAACAGCTGCGTTATGCGTCGCCATACTGGTCCTGCACCGGGTATTATGGTATGAGGCGGTATTGGATATCACTCTCGCACTCCTCTAGTACGCATTGCCGGTACTTTAAACAGCGAGCGCTACATCTCCGAGTTGTTGGAGCCAGTTGTCCTATCTTACCTTCAGGGCTTGTTCACAGCCGTATTTCAACAGGATAATGCGTGCCAAGGGTTCTTCGACAATCGCCAGATTGAATTGCTTCCCTGACCGGCTCGCTCTCCGGATCTTTCGCCGATAGAAAACATGTGGTCCATGGTTGCTGAAGGATTGGCCCAGATTACATTCCAAGCTGCCACACCAGATTAACTTTGGAAACGTGTGGAAGCTGCTTTATCTGCTGTACCCCAAGAACACATCCAAAGTCTCTTTGAATCAATGCCGAGGTGTGTGGCAGCGGTGATCTCCAACGATGGCGGCTGCTCTGGCTACTGATTCTAGAAGGAACCACACTTCACAGAAGTCTATAAATTTAATCATTTGATACTTGGTCAATATGTTATCTACTAAATAAATTTTGTTGTGATATCTCTAGTCTTTCTTGGTGTTGCAATTTGGGTGGCCAGCAGTGTACAAGTACCCATCTTCATTACACAAGTGCGAAATTCTCAATATTTGAAGATTGAGATTTTTCTGTCTTTACTGAAAATTGTAAAATGCAGAAAAAAAATCTAAAGCACCAAATACAGTTAATAACCTAAAACCTATTAGCAAATTGCTCAGTTGTGTCCAAAATTATTGAGTCAATACCTTTTGAAGAAGCGAGGTGCATCAATTACTTGAAAATTCCGGCAGATTCTGCTGAATGTCATACTGAAACAGGTTAACGCTCAGGTTCGTCATGACATAATATTGGAAATCGATATGCAACTGATAACAATGGCTTTCTGTCTCTCTCTCGCTTTTTTTAATGGAAGCTTTAAACTAGGCGTCAATGAAAATAACATTTGTAAAGTTCCTAGCAAAATGTTTAAAGGCTTCTTAAATTGGGATTTGGAGTATTCAAATCACGGTTCATATTTTGGAATTCAAATTTTTTAAAATATTATCAGAACCTGGGGATTCGAATGGCCCATCCTTAGAAAAAGCAAAATGTAACTGATTATCCAATTCGCATCTAATGGATTATTTCAATTATTTAAGACAACGTTTGAATTTAGCATATACCATCGTCGTGTTAATTGTGTGGAAAGAACTAAATTATTACTTGTTCAAATGCCTGGAAAACCTAGAAGATTACCTTAAAACAATTTTCCTAACTCGAATAGCAATTTCTTTGTGGTATGCGCTGCCCATATCACTTTATTCTATCCAGAGCCTTATATATGAATTAAATAAAATTAACTGGATTTATTTTTAAAACTAGTGCTTTATTCTTCAGTCAAAGGAAAATTTTTTAAATTATCGTGCTCGTAAAAACACCTTTTTTAGGTTTTAGTTTACTTGTAGTAAAGTGTTTTGTTTCTGCCTCGGAAATGAGTGAAATGAAAATTTATATAGTACAGGGATTTCAAGTTCTCCTATCGTATCAATGAAGTTTCCTGAACAGAAAGCAAGAAAAATAGGAATTCTTTGTCTAAATTTAATGTCAGGACTTAGAAGAGACTATAGACTTAAACGACTTTCTATTTATCCCTACTTACATGTACCCATCTTCATTACACAAGAGTGCGAAATTCTCAATAATTTATTTCTAACCTTTCTTTCCATTCAAAAGTTGCAACGTAATTTCTCTTTCCTTAGAATGTACCTTCTGGTGTCATTGGAAGCCCATCCGGCTAATAATCGACAAGTCCAGAGTTCGTATCCTGGTGAAGACATTGCTGTTTTTTCTTGTTTCCTGTTCCGATAAATACATAAACACGCCACATGTGACACCCAAACTCAGATGTGTTGAACGATAATTCATCACCACAGGATTTGAGACCTCCTCCTGCTCAGTCGCTCTTTGAGTGTGTTCATACGTAGGGAGGGAATGTAAGGTATTTTCATCGTCTTACTGCGTGCCTTAGGGGTATAACTGGAAGCGCGCTTGGCTAGTAATCGGAAGTTCCGGTAGTTCAAATTCAGTCAAGACAACAACTCATTAATCCTACTTCTTACTCTGAAGTAAATCTTATAAATATACAAAGTTGTTTCACTACCTTTAAAGCAATATAAACAGGGAATTGGGGCATTTGAGAATCTTTGTTGCGGTTTCTGAAGTTCGCTAGGATACTGTTATGAAGTTTGGTACTCACATTACATATAAAACTGTAGTCTGATTAGTACTGTGATTACCCATGATGGCAGTCGGCTCAGGTTCGAATCACAGAGAAGTTTTAACTGTTCGCAGCTGTATAGTGTGTGTGCGGCATGGGGGGTCTTAAAGTACTGGTAACATAGAAGTCCTCTCGAGAGGTTTGTTGGTAGGTGATCTGTCCCCGAGGAGTTCTCTATCAAAATCTGAAAGGAGCATCTCCTTTCTCATGTATGTAATGCGATTGCCGTCTGTTGTGCACCCTAGGCACGTTGTCGGTGATACGGTGTGTAAATGACCGATGGGCTTTGGCAATAACGAACGAGCATTAAATTGCCTTATAGCCCTATAAATTGTCTTTAAGTTACCTTATATAATCAAAAAATTATAATTAAGTCAAAACGGGGTGGCGAACAGGTTAATAGAAAGAACATAAATCAAAATTTAAACAAAAAAGCTCAATAAAATAATATAATGATAATAATATAACAAATAATTTTCGCTTATTGAGTTCAGTTATTGATTAATTATTGATTTCAGTTATTAAATAATTGAAAATTATTTGTTGTTCTCTTTCAAGGAGCAGCCGAATGACAAACAGCAGAGTGCAGAGTCGCACGCGCGCGCGCGCGCGCACACACACACACACACACACACACATGTAAAATAAAAAATACCTAAATCAAAATTATAATTTAAAAAGCTTTTTTATTGCTCATTTTTTATTTGGGTACTTCCTCTCTAGTAATAATGTTCTCGAAACTGCGTCATATCTGAAAACTAATTCCGCATCATATCATCTTAATCTTCTACATTGCCTATAAGTTTTAGTCAATCAGATTAACGAAACATTTTACTATAAATAATGCAATACAATTACCCCTCCTCTCTTCTAGGTATGTCTACCTTTGCTAGCTAAAAGACATCTCTTGCTTGGCTGCTTCTGTTAAAAATGTAATGCGTCATCATCAAAACTGTGGGGTGCAGACTGGACCCATTGTGGTGTCCCATGCCATAGGGCAATCAATAAGTAATAAAGAGGTATCTGAATTAGTAAATGATTTGTGATTCTTCAAAAGTTCTCCGCATCTATGCAAAATAATCTCTTCCCTAGTCAAGTATTTATCTCATATCGAATTACTGCAAGGAACAAAATTATATCATCAAATATATAATTGTATATACAAGTATATATATTTTATACTGTTAACACAAATCAGCATCTTTCAATTGAATTTAAAAATTAACAAGCAAATAATTTGTCAATATTAGAATTTTCTGACACATATTATTTGTCAACACACACTTAGTCAATGAAATGAGGCGCAATAATATATGTCATCGGAAACATATCGGGACTACTTTTAAGGTTTTCAATTGAAAATGTGTGGTGTATTTCCCTTTTCTGCTTTTCCTTTTATTCCGCTCAAAAGCATTTTCTAAAACAATAGGAGATCTCTATTTTGTTTTTTGGTTTATACTGGTACGAAGTAGCTACCTGGTTTGCTAGTTAATATATGATGAGCATATCATATCGAACAGAGGAAGGGGAAAAAAGAGAGAAAGAGAAACCAAACTTTATGAACTTAAAATCATGCGCCATTTTCGTTTCAAGAGTGGTTAAAGTTATATTCATAATTTTGGAAATTAATAAGTATGTTTTCGGTATTAATTCCAAATACGTTTAAGGGTTCACAGCGGCGGAGCGGTAAAATCGCTGAACACTGCTAGTTCCGACCTGGGTTCAATTCCAGGCAAACGGGCTGGCTACATGGGTGTTTTCGTCGTTTTCATGTAAAAAGTTTCACATAAAAAGTCATCCGCGAAAACATCCCTTCTCCTAGCCGCACTGTGCTTTGCTATAATCAGCTAAACCAATCCAAACCGAATACGTTCAGATATACAATACACAATAAAAACGTTTTGCGTTTAAAAAACAAAATCATTTTAACTGGATGTAAATTTAGAAAACGTAGAATTTCCAAGCATAAATTCAAAATTCCTGTATAGTTGATTTGCGTGCATAAAGCGTAATGCGGAGTTGCACAAGCATAAAATGTTAGCGCTAACCGCGAATGTCCTTATCCTCCATTTTCAAAGCATAACGCATTTAAAAGTGAACTTATTTTATGTAAGCAGAATAAGAAATCATTTTAAAATATAGTCCCAGGAGCAAAAGTCAGGGTTTCTGGTAGAGAAATTCGCTAAATTGCTGGAAATGTAAAACAGATTTAGGCGTTGTTCTAGTTTGCATACTGCAACGAAATTATAACAATAGAATTCTAGCCAACAATATTCCAGATATTTTGGTCAATAACAAATTCATCATTTCATCTCTTACCCTCTTCGAGAAAATCAATAAAACCGCAGGGAATTGAAAAATAAAGAGAAAACTGCTCCAGTTCACTTTCGACCTGATATGCGGAACAGAATCAATTCAAAGAGAGGATATGAGAATAGAAAAGCAATAACTTATATATCAGTCCATTATTTGTATAGAGAGAGATCTTCTTTACAGTCGTAAAACTGTTACATGTCAGATTTTTGTCAGGTATGTTCAACATCATTTTTTAAACATCTATCGTGTTCAACAAATATTTTCAACTGTTAGTTACACAAAATTGTTCTTACTGGAAATCAACAGACTTTCAGCCTCATAAATTCTCTTTGTTAAAATATCTTTCTCAGTTTTTAAATAAGCATTAAAAATTCAATTTGAAAAATTAATTTTTATGGTACATCTATTATTATATTGCATTCTTTATTCGCAAGGAACTTTTGAAGTGCTTTTTGGAAACCAACACTGACTTGTTTTTTAGGTTGACGTACAAAGCTTTTAAGTTTTATCCACAGATATAATTCGTTGCTCTACTAAAGAATGCTGCTGGAAATCTGAATGTCTTAAGAAAGATGTAATAACTTCTTAGTTCTAACAAACTTTTAGTTTTGATGCAGGTAGATATTCATAGATGCTTATGTTCTAATAAAAGTGGCTACAATCATTTAAAATTAATATTTTATTTCTGGTTCTGTGCTCTATGATTAATTGTTTCTTTCTCTCAATGGCTGGACCTTTTCTTACTAACCGTTCGTTGGTAATGTCTGAACCCCTCTATCATTTAGCCGTCTCATCATCGAGAAGATTGTAAATGCTACACTATAGGAACCGCTAATAAACTCGTAGGAGGAGGAACAGATAAATGCAAACATTCAAGATTTTAAGAGGAACCGAGCCCGGATCCAATGATATAGCAGCTGGTTTCAATAACCACCATACCGAAGAAGACGATTACTCGATGATAACGAAATAAGCTGGTTGCATGAAGTTTTCGCATATTCCTCGTGTATCATTCTTCATACAGTTTTCGCACCTATGGACCAGTTTGCATTAGAAAGTCTTTGTAAAAGGCATC
>KK122107.1:353365-390904 GCA_000611955.2 Stegodyphus mimosarum | reverse complement strand
CGAAAAACAGAATAATACTTCTAAAGATTTCTCTTCTTCGTTTATAATGTCCAAATAGAAATTTAATACAAATTTGACGATTTTAAAATTGACATAAGCTGTATACATTACAAACAAAATTATGGAACAAGATTACATTACACATCGTATCCCCAAAAGTCCTTTCCCGAGTTTTAGTTTAGCAAACGCTGTTCATAGATATAAAAATATTTTAAATGACGCACATTTTCATGTTGCGGCAGTTCTAAATTTCAAGAAATCAGCTTTGTAAAAATCATGAAATTTAACTTTTCATAAGGTCTCGTACGGGAAACAAACTTTTTGTGTTTTATTTTTTTTGTAATGTGTATAACTTTCCCCGAACTATAAGTAAAGGGACCAGAAGAGAGTATAAAAAGTTAGATTTTGTAATTTTTGGAAAACCGAATTTTTAAATTTAAAAATGTCGCAGCATGAATCTTTGAGTCATTTAAAATATTTTTGTAACTGGAAGTATATGTCAGCGTCCAATGGTTGCGAAAATAAAGGCCGGGTAAGGACTTTTGTAGACACAGTATATAACTAAACTTTACATTAGCCTGAACGTTACAGGATACACGCGTAACAAAACTGTTTTCTTTTCTTCACTATGATTTACTCCCTACAGATGGCGCCACACACGACAGTTTCTATTATTATTCACAGTGGGTGAAAGTTAATTCGAAAATCAGCTCGTGCATTACTTGGCACAGTGACCTCTTTTTACATAACACCTTCTCTTGAAAATAATGTCAGATAGTGCTCTAAAGATGGGAACAAAATACATAAAGACGTCTAATCGCTTCTTTGAAGGTAGCAAAGCACCTTGAGCTGGTTTGGAAGTTATAGCATAGTATAGTTACGTATTCTAAGACCTTGACACATCGGCAACAAAAAACTTCTTGCGATGCCAAACCCACCAGTGAATACCAAATGTTATCAGATAAGATCAGAATATATGTTATTAAAGTGCAAACTAGTATTTTTTAAAGTTCAATTTCACTTGTCTGAAATATGCTTAAACTCTAGTCTAGCCCTTTATTTGATTCTTGTTTAAATAAAAAACATAACAATCCATTAATATCCGATTACGGTTCATTTAAATGATGAAAGAATATAATGTTATTCTCCTTCTCTGAAATAAATATGATATGTTATTATAAGCATGGAATGTAGGTTTCCTAGGCATTCTTATAGAAACTGTGTCATGTTAATTCTAATCTTTTTACAGAATCTGTAAATAAAAATTTTTTTCTTTGATTCAGGCTGCTACTTAGAGTAAAATTCAACCGCATGATATTTCTAAATGAAAATAACTTTTAACACAAGATCAAACAATATGGACTATAAAGTATACAAAAGCATTTAACTGGAGGAGAAACATGCGGAAATTAGGTAAAAGCAATTGGTATAGATTTTGATTAAGACTCTGTCATTATCAAGAGTTATCAGACATAGATGTTTTTCCTTCAGGAATTAAATTTTTTTAATGCAATTTTCAATTGTTTCAATTCTGAATCAATTTGCTCAAATGTATTCGATATCCTTATTCCATAGATCTGTGACAGAAACTAAGTAAGTAAATATGTAATTTTTTTCCCCTAATGGCAAGCCTAAGCCGGCATATAAGACGTTGTCCACTACAAAGGGCGAAAACGGTGGCCACTTTATTATGGAGGCAGTTAATAGGAGGGCCGCCGTTGCCTCCTATGAGGGGACGGACAAATTACATCCATGCCTTCTCTGGGATTCGAACCCAGACTGTTCAGGGCGGCCAAAAGTTAGGTTTGGTTTATTTAATTACGGGAAAGCACTCGAGGACTATCTGCCTAAGGAGAGAGATAGCTTTCGTGGAGAACTTTCTAAGGGAACTGGTCCGTATACGCGTTACACATGGGGAAAACCACGAGGACGCCCATGTAGCCAAACCTTTCCCCGGAATTCAAACCTCGGACCGAACTACTAGTGTTTAGCCACTTTACCGCTCGGCCGCTGATGGTCAATAAGCAATTCATTACGATAAAGAAGCTTTATTAGTCCTCTCTGCAAAATGCATAGATATTTTCCTAGAAGAGTAGTCTAAGTAGTAATAATAGTAGCAATTGTTTACGTAAACACTATGGAAATGGTTCGTGATCTATGATTTATATAATAAGGTATTTTAATATAAAGAAGGTCTTCTTATGGTCATGCTGTGTGCTCATATGCTTTAGGAGGAACCTATGTGTCTTCCATTTGAAAAAAAAGGGAAAAATAATCTATACTCTTTGACAACTTGACATGCGGATGAACTTCGATATGCTGAATAGAGCAGAGAAAAATTCAAGTCGTCAAAACTTTGAGTCAACAAATTAACTGAAAATTATACTTGAAAACCACCTAATATTCTACGTGGAAAATGAAAATTATTGTCTGTATAATGCTATAATTGTATCAATTCAAAAAGGTTTGAAACGTAATTAAAATCAAGTAATGAAAATATTTTAATTTGCATTTGCATTAGATAAATTTAGCGGTATGAAAAATCTATGGCTCTCATGGAAACTTTGAATGCATATAACAACTTGAGAATGCGATTAAAATTTTATTTTGTACTTAGTATTGTAACTTTTTCTTTCCACAGCAGAAGCATTGCATAAAATCAGAGACGGGACAATGGTGAGGTACTTGCCTTAGATGAAAAATCAAAAAGAAATGACAAATTAGCTTCGAAATTTTAGAAATACGTTTAAAATAAATTATGATAACTAACTTTCAATCTTGAAACGCATCAAAATAACAAATTGAAATCAACAAAAAAGGGCGCTATATACTTAAGCACTTGAGGAACTCGAGGGCTTTTCTTTAATCAGTTAGAGAAATCAAATCAAACATTTAATTATAAACGATTCAGTATTCAAAATGGAATAAAAGTCCTTTTCATATTTATTAACGTTTTCAACTCACTCTTATTACTTTATATTTATAGAAAGTCCAACTTACGCAAAGCATCAAATGCTAAATCATTTGAATGGATTGAACTCAATAGGTCTCATTAAACAAATCAGTTTATAATTTTACATATGTCTTCGGGGAATTTAATGCTTCAATAAAAAGAAAAGTTAAATAAAGATTTTCAGTCAAAAATTTTAAATTTATATAAAGCTGTAGCTTATTAAAACTAATATCGAATGTCGAAGAATAGGATGACTGCATGGGTGATTTCGTTGATTACCCCACGTGAAACAAAAATACGAGTCTGTTTCCCTTAAAAAGTCCTTCACGAAGGCATTTTTTTCCTTAGGTAAATAGCCCTCCTACGTTTTCCATAATGAATAAAATAAACAAACATAATGGAAAATTTATTCTTTTTCTTTACAGAAAATGAGAGAAAATATTCTTGAAAAATATAAAAACATTAAAGAGCTACAGATAGAATGAAGTGAAGTTAAGAAAGATTAAGAAATCAGACTGTTAGAAAACAATAGATAAGCGTGTAGAGTCATTAGGTTTTTTTTTGGGGGGGGAAGCAGGAGATGTGAAAAATATGCAGTACCCTCACCGGGACTCCAACCTGGACCTCTCGAATAAGCACCAAGCGTGCTACCGTTACACTACGAAGGTATGTTGGAATGAGAGAGAAAATACCTTATATATTCCCCCTTTTAATGGGCGGTTGGGGATTAGGGGACGCAATCGCCAAATCCTGGTGGTAACGAATTATTGTCCACCACGTTTTAGTTCGGACATCACTGTAAATTCATTAGGTTGCTTTGAAGCAAGAGACATGGAAAATTAGCAATGCCCTGGCCGGGACTCAAACCTGGATCTCTCGAATACTATGTAAATAACATGACATATTTTGGTTTCCTTCAGTTTGCTAATTTATTTTATTATGGCGAAGTATAGGACTATTTGCTTTAGAGAGATGCCTTTGTGGAGATTTTTCTGAAGAAAGAAAACTGATAGATAACGAAAACTGAATTTTCTGAAAAGGAAACTGATAGATATCCAGACAGAACTGACAGAGTTTTTAAGACAGAATTGGCAGATTTGGCGGAGAAACAAGTGAACACCGTGAAATAAGTGAACAGTCCATTCACTGGCATTCGGAGCCAACTACGAGTAGTTAGCGATCGTAGCAGGTTCTTAGAAGATAGTCTTTTCTAAGTCCTGAATTGTATGACTTGGCCACCAATGGATTTGGGTAGTTCTTTATAGACATACTTGCTTGGAATTTAGAAAAGAAGTATAATATTCTCATTTCTCATCTGTATCTGAAACCTGTCTAATATATATATATATATATTTACTGACAAAAATTTAAATGTAATGATATAAAAAAAGAAGAATCTGAATAATTTTAGATGCTTGATGGTCCAATAAATTTTTCATTGACTAGTGAGCATAATCAAGCATTTAAAAGCATAGAGACAGGAGCATCCAAAGTTAAGCAATTTCATATGTAGGTTTCATATATTACAGCAATATAATTCAAGTCATGCAGAGGGATGGAAGATTTTATGACAGCATGATAACAGGGAAATATGTGCAATTGAAATTGGATTAAGAATAATGAAATTACTGTATTTCTCAACAAAAAGATATAGGATCGCTTATTTATTATTGGTTTAATTTAAATTTCAGTTTGATCATAATTTGTTAAAAGATTTTGTTTCAACTTTTCCTGTAAAATTTAGTTAGAAACTTACCGAGAAATAAAAAAATTATCTTGGCACACTTTTTGCAGTTTGCTTCAAGAATAATTCACTTGGGAAATATCTTGAGGAATTTTGAATAAAAAAGTCTAATTTTACTGGTATGCCTTGAAATACGTCTATTTTAAGGTGATGGTAAGAATTTTATAGGTTATAATTGAAATGTCTTTTTCGAAAAATATATAAAAATTGCTAAAAAAAACAAATTTAAAAATAAATCGGAAAATATATAGGAATTTAATTTGGACTGAACCTAAGTTTTGAACCCTGAAAAAGGAATCAAGTAAGTTTAACAAAAAGAGATATTAATTAATATATATCAAATTTCCAATTAATACTGAGGAGCTGACAATTTGAGACGTAAGTTTTTTCAAACTGCTCATGCAATTTTTTACAAAACTTGACATTTTGGCATAATTTGAATCATAGAAATGAAATATGGAAAAAATCGATATGTGATTTCAGGAAAAGCCTGATTTCGTATCAAAATACATATGTCAGAGCAATGCTATTTATAAATCTAATATATATCCTATGTGGCGCTTTCGAGAAATGAAAAACGGAAGTTTTGTCAATCTGTCCAGTAGAACGGAAGATATGGAACTAGCCCCTCCTTTTTTTGTGCAGAGTGTACACGTTTTGTAAAGTTGCTATTAATCTAGAAGCTGTAGTTACGTCCTGCAGAACGTAGTAGACAATGAGAGCGACTTATAGTTACATCTGAAATATTATGATAAAGCCATGAGAATGTTTAAATGACCTTTTTATTTAAATCTTGAACTTCACATAAAAGGCACGACTTGTGCTTCAGACAAATCACCTGTTTGGGAGATATAAATTAAATAATAAATTTAACCTTAGATAGAGTAGTCTAATACTACACAAATAAATAAGCTGGCTAAATTAATTTAAGTAACGGCTGTGAGAGAATACAAAAGCCGAAATAATCACTTTTAGATCGAGCAGGTGAAATTCTAACAGCGCGCAGCAAGTGTGAGAAACTCTCTCTAAGATTCAAAATCCTCAGCTTATGTATAGTCTAAAAGCTAATTTGCATTGATATTGTTAAAATTCATAGAATCATTCGTGGCATACCCAAGAAACTGTATAACTTAAGAGAAATTTAATGGAAAGGAATCTTGAAAAGAAATTTAACAGACACTTGTCCATCCAACTGAAGATCAACAACTTGTGAGTATGCATTTATTATCATTTTGGTGTTATTAATATTACAGCTGCTGTTGTGAGGAATATACCCCATAACTAAGGGGATTTATACTCAGTTCTTGATTCGTCTCTTTGAATGATAATTCTTTAGTTCATTATACCGGTTAAAATTTCCCCTTCTGTATTGCCTGTTAGTTAATTGTCAGAGATTGTCTAGTCTTTTCCTAGAAAATCTGAGTTTATCATTTGCATTTGGGCATATTAAAAGTTATTATCTAAACTTATGGGCTATAAAATTAGCAGGAGAGAGGACGGGTGAGCGGAATAAATGTATTACGATATAGCATCAAAAAAGAATTCTGTTCTTGATAATTGTTTTGTCAATAAGTTTAAACAACACTGAGACTTATATTGAAAGGGAGTTGAAATCATGCAGTTAATGCGCAAATCTTTTTAAAAAATTTTTTTTTTATCAGATATCTGTTACAAGTTCTTCACATCGAAATAGTACTCAAAAAAAAAAAAAGTAGAGAAACACCCTTATCATTATCCACAATAAAATTTTATTTTACTTCCTTCAGAAGGAAAAGTAATCGAAGTTCTGACCTTGTGCGATAAACTCGATAAACTTTATTTATTTATTTATTTATTTTTTATTTTTATTTTTAACTGTGAAATAATGCTTTGCAGAGCACCTTTATTTCGATAGAAGTAAGCGATCCATTTTCCTCATTACCGTTAAAATGAGGTATTTTTTTTAACTCCCTTTCACGCTTAGAAGGTCGCGAGAAGTGAAAGCATTTTACCCCTCTGGGTATGCCTGAAACAAGTCTGGGAATTCCCAGTTTTCGGTTCACTGAACACTGCGAAAGTTTGGGTCCTTTTGATCACGTGTTTTTGCGTTTATTCAAGCAATTTTTGAGGTAATTTCTTTTATAAGATTCTTTTTGTAAATTTTTTGGCGGCCTTTTTCATCTGTTTGGATAGTTCCGTGAAAATAGACTGCCAAATCCGCATTTCAAAGACAAACGAGAATTTGTAATAAAATGAATCATTAAAGTTGTCCTATTGAAAGAACTTGAATTATGCTTTTTCATTGACGCATGTTAAATACATCAGGACTTACCTACGTTGAGATACTGCTGTGGGAAAATTCAAGCAATGCATTTTTTTTGGACGGTATGTTTTATCTCTGGGAAATACTTGCAAGGATAATGGGAAGTAAAAAGTCTCAAATAAGAAACAAAAAGTAAAATATTTAGTAACAGAACAACAGACACAAAGGAGCAAAAACATAGTGAATTGCAAACAGTTAAAATAAAAACTATTATCATGAAAATAATAAGCTTTGCAATAAAGGTAATTTTATGCAATCCAGCTTTTAAAAGTTAAGACTATGATAAATATTTTTATCTGTAATTAATAACGACAGCTTCTCGAGACCTGATGGGATGACTTCTGACCTAGGATGTGAAAAGACAACAAACATGGGAAGGTAGGAATTAAAAAAAATCTGAAAGCTTTCAGATTTTACATTACGCCCAAAGGCGCTTTTTTTTAACGTTTTGTGTGTTACCTTTATTTATTAAATATCATGTTCTTCGCACTTAAACCATAAAATTCAGTTCAACAACAATATCCCAAAATAATTTTAAAATGAGCATATCTTTAGAATTTTCGATACACAGACTCGCACGCTGGAGATATTTTATTATTTTTTCGTTCAGTGTTGCCTTGCTCGTTTTGAAATCGTTGAGTTTGTTACTCAAACATTTGCTAAAGTTTTACAAAATATGAAACAGATAATAAAACAAATTCTAAATTCCGAATCCGAGTTTCCAGATGCCTATATTCGGATGGAAACGTACGTTATTCAAACTTTGATGGCTCTAAGTACCGTTATTTTATCATAGTGCGAGAAACACACATACATTTATGCAGATTCTTCATAATTTAATTTCTTTAAATATAATTCAGGGCTGTAATATTTGGTGGCAACAATTTGAAAAGTGAACCGACGTTTATAGTGAACCAACGCAAAATGCCAAAACGAAATTAATAGTTGTTCTGAGCAAATTGCCCCTTTGGACTAAAAAAAGGACCCTGCTACTTACCAGTCACCACAAACAAGGTGTGGCCGGCAGATTAGTTAACATTTATTGAAAATAATCAGTATTAAGTTACATAGCGTTACATTTTGATATTGTGTACAATTTTGCTACATACGATGAAGATAAAATACATTTTGGGAAACACTGAAAAATAAGTTTTATTGCGCTGCCCTAATTTGTCCAAAATCTATATGTGATTTTATTCAGTCACTGATAACAGTTATTACTAATAATGGTGATTGTTGGCACACTGAATCATCACAGGTGGAAATTCGTTCATTAGCTTGTTGCTACTTTTTTCAAAAGGGCTCCTTGACTAGTTATATTGAAAGACAGTATTACGTAACTTTGAAAATAGTCACTTTGAATTAAGGAAGTCTGTTAATCGTACGTTAGTTGATATGTTTTATTATGAAACATAATTCGAAGATGCATCGTGTGTGCTCCATTTGTCAAGCAGTGTTACTTGAAAGCGATATCATTATCTCAAAGGATATGCATAGATTTACTATTCAATGTTGTAAAAGGTACACAGCGTCTTTCTCATTAGATATGTCACATTTATACATTAGCAGAGCAAATATGCATTTGTGTGTATGGGGTTATTATTAACAATTATTCATAAGCAAAAAAGATACCATATTATACTATTATTAAAAAACACAGTACTATGTGATATAACAACCAAATCAAAACCTATATAACAATAAAAATAAGCGATAGTATACACACACTATTAGCAAAAATGCATGAAAACCAAATTCACTAGAGCCAATATTAACCAAATAATGCAACAGTGATTAATTTAATAACTTAAAAACATGCTACTCAATACAACAAGGTAGCTGCCTATTTTACAAAGTGAGAATCAACATAACCTCAAAAGAGCCTAATTTAGCATATTAGACTGAAAACACTAGAGGGGAAAGATCTAAAGGCTTTCAGATTTTATATTACACCCAAACGGGCGTTTATTTATTTATTTATTAGCAGACACATACACATTTTGAGAGCATTTGGGTTAACGCTATATTAGACAAAAAATATTTAAAAACAGCATACCTTTTACGGTTTCCGATAGATAGTCTCGCGCACTGGAGATAAAAATGTTTTATTCTCTACAGTGTTGTCACCGCTCGCTTTGAAATTGTAGAGTTTTTTAAATAAAAATTTGTTAATGTTTCACAAAATATGAAATAGACAATAAAATAATTTCCAGATTCCAAATTCTGGGTTCCAGGTTCCTAAGTTCGGGAGGAGGACTTTGCTTTTCAAAATTTGATGATTCTAGATACCGTTGTTTTTTGACAGTGCAAGAAACATACATACGTTCAGGTATATTCTTCATTATTTAGTTTTTTTAAATGTAAAAACAGGGCGATAATATTTAGTGGCAACAATTTGATAAGTGATTCGACGCAAAATGCCATTTTGAAACTTAATTTGAACTTAAAAGAATTAAAAACAAACTCTTTAGTTAAAATTACAATTTTGAAAAAGCACACACTGGAACTTTAATATGTTAACGTTGTGATATAGTTAGTGTTAAAGCACTCCAAGATGACTTGACTTGCTGAAATTAATTTAATCCGATTTTATTCTGCAAGAGATGCTTGAACTAGAAAGGCTAGTTCTGCGAAGATTGTTGTTTTGTGTAACTTTGTTAAAAATGGAGCAGCAAGGACATAATATTCCGGATTTCCAAAATTGCCACATTCACAAAAGTTGGTTTGACTTGAAAACTTGGAAAAAATTGATGTTGGTATTGATTCCTGTTAAAAATTAAGGTAAAAATATGTTCGCTGATTTAAATGGTACAGAAGGCTGGATTAACACTGAGACAAGTGAGGCTTTAAGTTAATGATGAGGAAGATTTTAGGCTCACAGGTTCAAAATTTCAGAAAATTTCTAACTGACATTTCTGTTGGCAATTTAGTAAACCTCTGTTTAAATCATTGTCATAAAACTGATGTAACTTCTTTAACAAATCAGAGTAATTTTTTATATTAAGTTTGAGAAAAGGTTTGATTCAGAAAAAGGACACTGTGCCATGAGACTTATTAATTACGTATGGCAATGTACATGGGTATTGTCTGCTTAAGAACGGTAGGCTTCATGTAGGATATTATAACAGAAACTAGGATTGATATACATATACGAAAACGACCAAAGTCTCATGTAGTTTCTCTGTCCAGTCAAAAATTAGAGATTAAAATTCCATTGCTGGCTTCATGGGAGAAAAGTTCTTCGCGAAAATTTCTTTACCCTAAGGCAAATAACCCTAGCATTTTATGTCATAATGGAATAAATTAAATTCCAGTTTATAGAATCGAATAAAGAATAAGGTATTTCATAGTTCTAGCTTCTCAGTCACTGATACGCCACTTTAAGAGCTTAGTGAGATAGTTTATTTTGTATAATGATTTGGTTTTGTTAACCACAGATTTGACTATGACATCATCGAGTTTTGTGGTTGATAAGGTAAAACTTGATAATCGCTTAGTGATAATCGTGGAATCCCTTAGTGACCATAAACATATTTTAATGGATTATAATTACTCTGGACAAATTCGAATTATATTAGAGTATATACTCACGATGCTCGGAAGATCGCCAAATTTAGTACAAAATTGAAATCCTTAGTAAGTTGACTGTGATCAATTGCATAATGCACATACCTTGGTGTATATTCATGGAATTGTTGATCAGTTGAAAAACGATGTAAGAGGAAAAGTTCAAGTCTATTTAAAGGTTAAAGGTAAGGAAGATAAAGTCATTTCTTGGTGGACTTTGAAGTATGTAAATATAAAATAGAGATTAGAACCCTGAATGGGAGCTTTCATACAAAAGCTATAAGTAAAGAATAAGAGAATTGAGAAGAGTAAAATATAAGAAAGAATTAGTTCTATATAAAGCATATCTTACGAAGACTAAATATGACCACAAGATTAGGTAATTTATGAATGGAGTTTATTATTATGATGGTAAGTTCAGAACGTAAGATGAAGGCTTCCATTGCATTTATGTACTTTCTGAATAATATTAATTATGACTTTGAAATTAGTATGTTGCATATACTTTCTGATGTATTAGATGCAATATTAAATGGAAATATTTTTGTGCCAAATAATAACGAAAATGATAAACCTTTTAACAAAAAGGGAATTGTGCTGATTTTAAATAAGTTAAAACCACTTTGTACACGGGGTCTAGATAATTTTAATGCTAACACGCCGAAGAATTTATATTTTAATTATTAGGTCTTTTCCTTTTGATATACAATAAATGTTTGAGTATTGGAAAATTTCTGTCACAATGGAGCGTAGGTAAATTGATATTAATATCCAAAAACGAAAGATACCGATCGGCCTTCTTTGTATATTTAAGAAAGGTACTGGATAAATTTATTTCGAATCGTCTTACGCATTTCTTACTAATGGCAAAATCATTTCTGATTATCAGTTCGATTTCATGGCCGTAAGAACAACTGAATAAACGCTGCATTGATTGATGAACATGATACAGGAACAGAGTTGACAAACATGCTTGTCATGTTTTCCAAATTTGGAAATTAAGAAAGCGGGAAAAAACCCAAAAATTCTTTTGCAGCACTTTTTACATTTCAGAAATAACTGTGACCTAATTTTAAGGAAGCTCACCACTATGTCGTCATCTTGATAAAAAAAAAACTCACCTTTTCTTTAATTTCTTTTTACAACTATCCACGTGTTATCAAATTACTAGCAAGTTATTGCAGCAATAAATAGTGACCAGGTTTAACGGTCTTTTTACCTTGACTTATATAATAATCAAAAGTCTAATCTCTATTAGGGATCGCCACCCAACGAGAAGTGGGAAGAAAGGCGAAAGAATTTTTTTTATTTAAACCTCTCGTAATAGCCATCTATTTTACTCTTGGCCTACTAACATAGTGATAAGACGATAAAATACTTTAAACCCCCTTCTGAAACTGGTTTTAATTTTTATTTCCTTTCTGGAAATATTTAGTGAAATCATCCATTTTTAACATGATTTAGGAATTTTAACGTAATTTAGGTTAGTTTCAGAGAATTTTTAATTAAAATTGATCTGTATTTTTAAACTTTTGATAGGAGAAATCCCTAGAGCTTAACAACTGACAGTTTCATCAAGTTATGGAAAGGAACTAAGAAGCTTAATTATAAAACAGCCTAGAAGCATGAAATAAAAGGAAGGGTATTACATATATTTTCAAATTCAGAAAAGAATGAACTTTCTTTTAGATTTGCATTATTAAGAAATGTTAAGAAATATCAAACTACAATGGTAAGAAATATGTCAAATAAGATAGCTAAAAATTTGGAAACTTTCCGATTTTATATAACGTCAAAAAGAGCCTTTTTTCCCCATTTCACACAATACACGCTTCGAGAGCATTTTGGCTAACGCTTCTTCGGGCTATAAATATTTAAAAGCAGCATATCTTTAGAATTTCCGATACAGAGTCTGAGGCGAAAAGGTTTTATTCCGTACAGTGTTTGCTGTCACTGCCTGTTTTGAAATCGTTGAGTTTGTTAATCAGAAATTCGTTAATGGCTTACAAAATATGAGATAGATAATAAAACAAATCCAAATTTAAAATTTCGGGTTTCCATATGCCAATATTCGGGTGGAGGACTACGTTATTTAAAATTTGATGGCTCTAGGTACCGTTGTTTTTTCACAATGCGAGAAATATACATAAATTCCCACAGATTCCTCATTATTTAATTTGAGAGCCATAATACTGAATGGCAACAATTTTAAAAGTGTTTCAACGTTTTTAGTGTTTCGGTGGAAAGTGTGTTTTAGAGACTAATAGACCTTCCCGAATAACGCCCCTTTGTTCTAATATCAAAAGGAACGTAAAGTTAAATACTAGATTTTAGTAGTTTTCAGTAGTTTATCCATCAATAAAAGAAAAGTTTCACAGATTTAATTATAACAAAAATATTCTAAGAAACACACAAGAAGTGGCTTACCTCAATCAGAAGTTTCTGTCTCACTCTTTGGTTATCGTGTTTCGAATCAAGTCCGAAAATGATCATAAGGATGACTGGAAGGAATAACTGAAGTAATTCTTTTCTAGGTATATTTTCAGCAATTTTTATTTCAGCCGACTTCAACATTCAATTTAATATTCTATTAATTATGAATCTGGCTTGAAGAATTCCGAAATACGCAGCAAAATAGTAATACGAAAGTTCTTGAAATATGCCAAACTGTATTCATAAAAAAGATACAAATAAAATTTAGTAAAAGTGTATGTATTTAAGACTCTTTTACCCCAACTTCATTTTCTCAAGAAGTTACATAAAATTTATTTGAATAATAATTCAAGTCTTTTACATTTTTAAGAATCTTTAAATTAAAGCATGTGGGCTAGATGAGGGATTATGTTGTAGTCATTAGCTTTTTTATTTGAGAGCAAGAGACGTGAAAAATGTGCACTATTCTCGAGGATTCGAACTCCGGACCTCCCGACTGATAGCCGTACGTGCATCTAGCTGCATCATGAAAGCACACAATATGAGGACTTACATATTCTCCCTCTTAAAAAGCGTTAGGAAGAAGGGGATCCAATCTCCAAATCCTGGCAATGAGGAATTACCGTTCATCACCTTTTTAGTTCGGGTGCCACTTGTACGTTCTTTTAAAATTTTTCGGAGTTAGAAAAGGGGAGATAATCCGCTATGTACTCAACGGGGCTCGACTTTCAGACTTCTGATTGCTAGCCGAACGTGATTTCCAGTTACCCTGCGAAAACAAGTGGAAAGAAGGAGAAAACTTTACAATGTCAAAAATTAATATAGATAAATGCTAAACAAACTCTAAATTCCTTCTAAGAGTATGGCACTCAAGACCATCATAAGGTGATGTTGGAGATCTAGGTGAACTAAAATAGCAGTAATCGTCTTGGAATGAAATCTCGGCTCCCGAATGTAGCTCGCTTCTGAAGATCGCTCGTCATCTGAATGTTCGTAAAAAGAAATTATTTTCTCCGATGAAGTTAAGGAAAAATGGATTAATTTGTTCCTGGGCCACAAATAACTACTCATTTAGATTTTTTACAGCATTTCTATTTGTACAGTTTCATAACAACACAAAAAACAACGGAAATCCTTACATATAAGACAAATAAAATAAAATAAGCACAGTACTAAACAAATAAAGAAGAAGACAATTTACTTTTTCCGTACCTGCACGAAAGGGAATTGATGGCGTAAGTGAAAGTTGATGAGAAAAAGGGAGAAAGGACAGCTTGATGTTTGGATGAAAAGTCTTTTGAATAAAACCATCAGGTTTTTGCAAGACATCTTCTTTTCTGCTTCTTTGTCTCTTAGCCCGACTCTATTCTGGGTGAGATTCACTTGACCTCAGTCTTACTAAAATTGTATGTAATATGATCTGCTTTTATCGAAGCTTTAAAAATGTTTCAGAAGTGAGAAATGGCAAAGTATTTGAAAATATTTATGCCGTGCATTTGGCTGCTGCTTTATCCGAGTAATGTTCTATGAAGATTTCCTTTACACCCTAGTCAGCAAAAATTTCTCTATCAAAGAACTAAGATCATCTTCGCTTCCTTTGTCTTCCTCTAAACATCTGTTTTCTATAATCACATTTTGTTGCTACTTTTGAAGTTGTTCCAGCTTTTTTGTGTTAGGCTTATTTTTGTGGTCTCATAGTAATTTAGCCTTGTCTTCATTATTAACTTCTAAGCAGAGCCGGGCCGAAGCACTGGTAAGCCGTGTTTATTTTCGGATAGTATCGGCTAAGTTTTTCTTACAAGTGACAAATTAAAATAAATAATATAAGGTGAAAAATAACTAAAAACTTAATAAAGCAAACAAACTGGTTTGTTTGTTTATTCTTCCATCTCCAGTATCATATTCCATCCAGACTACAATTTTCCGTTATCTTAGCGATTTCTTGCAAGGCCAGATAACGGCAGAAGATTTCTTTGCTAGTAAGCGGTTGTTGCATTTAGAGTCAAGTACGAAACAGATCCAAGGACATTCCTGTCATTTTAGACTACCGTTCAACTATAAGTGCCTTCCTCTGAAGATTGATTGCCATTTTCTCCCTCCTACCAGCCTGCCTTCGTGGTGTAACGGTAGCATAATCGGCGTGTATTCGAGAGGTCCAGAATCGAGTCGCGGCGAGGACATTGCACATATTCCACATCTCTTGCTTCAAAGTAACCTAATGACTCTACAAACATTTTGCTCTGAATTATTATCATCTTTAATTTATATTCGACGCCAACTATTCTGATAGACTAGGACATTAAAAGTGATAAACCGGACATGCTTTCAAACCTATAGTTTTGTATAGAGACAAAATGTCATATATAACAAAAAATTCGTAGAGTCAAAGTCTGCTAGACTTTATCAATGACAATTAACCCACGGAGGACGTTAAAATGATATTTCTAGAAATTTCTAAGTACGAATTCCGCGTCTTTCAGTGTTTATTAACCGAATATATTTCATACTTGGCTTCATATTTGAATTGAAGAGGGTATCTCGAAACACCATTGAAAATAATTATTTGCCGCCCTTCGTGTTTGCTACTCGAGATACTGTAGATAACCTAAGATATATTTTGTACAGAATATTGATTAGTGAACATAATTGGTTTTGATGAAAGGCAATGATGACTCGAGATTTCGCTATATTTTTTCAATGAAAGTTTCTGTTGGATGTCAATAAAAATAATTTTTCAAAAATTTTAAATTAAAATGCTTAACAGTTTTTAAGTTAAGATTCGAAAGATATGAGTTAACGCAAAGATACGAATGTTAGAATGTCAAATAATTTTTGAAGATTTTTGGGTTTCGAGGATTCAAATATCTCATCTCTAAAATTCATTCTATTTTCAGAATTCCTTAGATACAAATAAAAAATACAAATACTAGATTTTTTAATTTAATCATATGGAAAGGAAGAAAATTACGGAAACGAGAGGGAAAAATAGTGCTCAAGAAGATAGAGAAAATTTTATGCTTTAAATCTTTCATCAAATTTCTAATTGGCTGACAGTAGACGTAGCTAGAAGACCTGTCCTACTGAACAACTATATCTTCGTAATATTTTACGCATTTAAATGGTATTAAATTTCAGAGGAATTCTTAAAACAAATATTTATTTGATAGACAGTAAAACTGTGTGTTTTATAAGAATCCTTCAATCGTATCTTGATAATTTTAGCGGTTTAAGTCTGAAATGGAATTTTTATAATTTTCAACATTATTAAGCATGTTCAAAGTTTTTAATTCATTAACTTGCTTCCAAGGGAAAAAGTTTGTGTGAGAGAATGTTTGAGAATATGTCTAAAAGTCATTGACCTATTAAATGGTTCTGATAAAAATAGCAGCGTTACGTAGGAAAATTTCAGATTACAGAGAGATGAAAATGACATAGCAGAATAAATGAGACCGAACCAGTTCTGATATGTTAAGATGAAGCTGTGAGAAAATGTAAGTTCTCAGAGGTTAATCAAGAACCTCTAACTTATTAAGCTGTTAGATTGTAGATAAGGTGTTCTCCTCGTATATTATAGTATTGCAAGATACGTGAAGGAATGGTTCCGGATGATAAGAAAAATCGAAAGAATTTAAATATTTTCACCAACATTAAGAAAACTGCAATTACAGTAATATGCTCTTATTAAAATTCATTTCAGGCATTCATATCTTACAAATTCTTACAACTAAAATACGGACGAATTTATTTAAAATTCCTATTTTTTTATATTTTCATGTACATCAATTTATGTGTTTCAATATATGTAATTTGGGAAATAAAATATATGAGAGAATTACTTAAGGATTGTAAGAACCATGATTCCCTACCTATTTCCATTTTTATGAATTTGCAAATTTTATAATATACATTTTTAACAGAAAAAGTAAAAAAGTTGAAAATACAAAAACAGTGAAAACTAAAGTTAATCTTTTTTTATTTAAAGCTCCAAACAGAACTTGTCAAGAGAAAAGTGTTCTGAAGCTTTAAACAAAATCAATTAACTGAACAAGAAGTTTTTTTTTTGTTTTTTTTTTCTCTCAACAGCAAATAGAAAATTTGTCAACTTTCTCAGTATATATTGAAACAAACATTCATTTATATATACATACATATAATATAAATGAATATTTGTTTGTCTTTTACACAAATCTACAGTTTAGTTCCGATTTTTATGAAACTTGCGACACTCGACCTTCAAAACAAAAGGAAGATCACTGTCTACGTAAGATTTCTCAAAAACCAGACCGTGGGGTATGCACTCTTTATATGCATATATTTTACGTTAATTTAGCGAACTTTTGATTAAAAACTCAGCGATTTAAAGGCTTTCCGTTGCCATTCTGAAAAGCGTAAGATAATAGGTTTCAGATTTAATCAGGAAACTAGGCGATATAAAAAAATTATGTTGCCGCTAAGAAAATGCAATTATACCAATTTGTCTCGAATTTAATAAACAAACTCGACTACTTAAGAGAAATTTGTTGCCACCACCCAAATTAAAATATTTTAAAATCGTTCAACAAAGCGTAAAATATTTAATTTTTCGCTCATTAACACGCATGCATTTTGAAAGTGAGTTTGTAATAGCCATCACAAAGCTTCTCTATGAAATCAGTTATGTCACCAAAACGAAAATCGATTGCTCGATCTACACCAGAAGAACGAAAGAAAAAGGCATTACGAGCTTCATCAACAAACGAGCAACGGGAAGCAAAACTGGAAAACATCCGAGTGCTCACTGCTCAAGCCTGTTCGTATGAAACAAACGAACAACAGGAAGCAAGACTGAGAAACTTTCGAGTATGCACTGCTCAAGCTCGTTCGTCTGAAACAGACGAGCAACTGGAAGCAAGACTGTAAAATGTTCGTGTACGTATTGCTCGATCCAGACGGACACTACGCGCTAATTTAAATCTTGGTGCATTCCATTACGATGTCATTTATGATTACAGTCCTCATCCAAGTGTGGTCACTGGAAAGATTGATAAATTATGCATGTATTTCAGAGCCCTCAGATTTAAGAAATAAGCATCAGGAATGTGCTGCGCTGGCGGAAAAATCTGAATTTAAATAAACTTGTGCATATCTGGCAAGCATTAATGTAAAATAGATTTTCTCACTAGATATCAGTCATTCTTAAGGCTGTAATTTCAGTTCAAAATTGATCATATATTTTCAGGTTTATTACAAAAATATCCAATTTTGTGTTTTCGTGCGGCTGACGGAAAGAGAACCATTGTAACAGACACTATAAAATACTTTATAGGAAAATACTATATCCTTACTAACACTAAAATAATAAAATCCGTACATATATATATATAAGGAAGTTAGACGAAATACAGAAAAAAAGGAAAGAATCTGAAAACTTTCAGATTTTATATTACGCCCACAGGGACGTTTCTTTCATTTACATATACATACATGTTTCGAGAGCATTTGGGATAAAAATATTTGAAAACAGCATATCTTTAGAGCTTCCAATAGATATAAATTCGAAATTCAAGATTCGGGCTTGCAGGTGCCCATATTCGATAAGGGACCGCGTTATTTAAAGTAGGATGGCTCTAGATATTGCTGTTTCTTCACAATGTGAGAAATACTCATACATTCATGCAGGTTCTTCATAATGTTGCGTGTGTACGGGTTCGTTATGGATTGAATGCACAAGTCGTTAAAAAGTTAACAAAGTTTATTCTTTCCACAAGAAATAAATCAAAATGCTGAAATATTTCTTCAGAGATATTAGCACAATATCACAATATCTCAAACGTTTAGCAAAACTCAATTCAAAACAGATAAACTAATTCTATCTCACAGCGAAATCGCTACAGCATTAAGTAATCAAACAGCAGTTCGTTTTAAACAGCTACGACTACAACAACAACTGAGATGAGGTGTTTCAATTCGGCTTTTATAAGGTTTTTAATTATTCACTAGAACAATCTCGATTTTTCTAGATGGCAACAGTAATTACGAGATATTTATTTATTAAATATTAAATGCACGCCCTCGTTTATTTTTATTTTTCCGACGAAGCTTTCTCTTCAAAAATCGTTTGCGTTGCACGGGAAATATAAAGCAATTTTAATTACAATTCTAAATAAATATGAAATCCGTAACAATAATTTAGTTTCTTTAAATACTATATATAATACAGAGCGATAATATTTCGCGACAACAATTTTAAAAATGATATAGCCGTTTATAACGATTCGATGCAAAATGCTGTTTCGAGACTATTAGCCCTTTTGGGCTAACGCACCTTCGGGCTAAAAAAAAATAGTAATAATACGCCCAGAGGGCCGTTTTTTTCATTTACATTTACTTAAACGTTTCGAGAGCATTTGTATTAACGACCCTTTGGACTAAAAATATTTTAAAACAGCATATCTTTAGAATTTCCAATAGACAGCCTCTCGCGCTAGAGTTAAAAGTGTTATATTTCGCACAGTGTGTTCCACTGCTCGCTTCGAAATCCTTGAGTTTCTTAATCAAAAATTCGTTAAAGTTTAAAATATATAAAATAGATAATAAAGCACATTGGAAATTCAACATTCGGACTATCAGGTGCTTACATTTGGATGGAGAACTATGTTATTCAAAATTTGATGGCTCTAAGTATCCTTGTTTTTTCACTATGAGAGAAACAGACATACATTCATGCATATTCTTTTTAATTTAATTTCTTTAAATATATTACAGGGCGATAATATTTGGTGGCGAAAATTTGAAAAGTGATTCGCCGCTTATAGCGATTTTACGCAAAATGCTGTTTTGAGAAAAATATCCCTTTTGGGCTAATTAATCTTGCCATCATGTTTATATACCATCATTGTATATAGTCTAATTTAACTTTCCCTAATTATTCATCTTAAATTTAATAAAAAAAATTCTATTATATAACAATAACATTTCTTTTCGCACGATCAGCATGAAATACGACAAATTTGGCGAACTTCTACGAATAATTTGTAAACAAGCCATCAGAAATATCACGTTATAAAATACTGTCTACGCTGAAATTTCCATTATTATAAATTTAATGAATATATAAACATTTTAAAAATGACTTAGTTATACTACAACAAAACAGCAATATATATATATATACGGCTTTTTCCGTATTTCTTCGATTAAATCGGCTTCTATTTCCACCGTTCAGGATCTAACAGTTGCAGCCATCGCCATATTAAAAATTGCCCGTGATCCTTCAGAAGCAGAACTTTCGTCTGATTGGTTGATCTCTACGTGGAACATAGCTGCGAACGGAACATTTTCGGAAGAATTTCGGAAGTGTTTCTCATAGCCCGAACGTGTTTCGTCTAGCTAGACGGTACATTTCTCGAAAACCTCCCGTTAAAACCAGTGCTACTAAAATCTCGTTTTTTGGAAATGTCTCGCCTAGCCGCGCGCATCACTAGATATAATAGCCCCTTAAGTGACGCTGGGCTCAGGTCTCGACATTCATTAAGACACTTGTCATTGATACTCCACCATAAGCAGTATCATCTTGCATGGTGCCGCTCTCTCTCAAGCAGGATAGTGTCTGATTGGAGAAATGCGATCTACAACGACAAATAACGATTTTCTATTAATGTTGATGAGTGCCACATACGTTTCTGGAAACGGGGAGAGGCGAGAGGTACAATGTGCACAGTTATCGAGCAGCACAGTCAGAACACAGGGTTGACAGTCTAGGGAGCTATCAGCTGAGACAGCCGTTCACTATTAGTCGTGCTGCGAGGTACTCTGACGTACGCAGGTACGTTGACGACATTTTGAAGCCGATCGTACTGCCTATGTTACCAGGTCGTTTAGGTTCTGTTTTACAGCAGAACAATACTCGGCCACATACAGCATGACTTTCCCAAGAATGTCTGCGATGTGTTAATGTCCTCAAGTAGCCTGCCAGATCTCCAGATCTGTCGCCTATCGAACATGTTAAGAAGGCAAATTCAGCCGTGTACAAATACGTCGTAACTCGCTGACCAGTTGCTCTATTTGTGGCACAATCTACCATAGAAGGACGTTCGACTGCACAACCCATAGTTTTACAGTAAATGCGAAAGAAAAGCATGCCGTCATATCCGTCGCCAAGGGAAAAAACTTTATTAGAAGCATGAACACAGGTATTTGCATACATTTACCATATGGCTGGACGATTTCCATTGCCTGAACAGCTCACGAAACATTCATGCTTGGTATTTCTGCTTGATGTATTAACCAATATTCTAGATGACATACATTTACCGACAATAAATGGGGTATGCTTCCAGCATGATTGAACTTCGGGGAATTTCAGTGCTTTTGCATATGATTGGCTGAGTATGGAATATCCAGGCCACGGGATTGGATGTGGCGTCTGGTTTTATGGCCTTCCACGATCGCTAGATCTGACACCTTTGGATTTTTTCGTAGGGACCATCTGAAGGAATTGGTCTGTGGAGACTTAGTTACTATAGAAAGCGAATTACTTTCTTATCGTCATACTGCATGTACTTTGGTCGACACCACATTGCTGCAACGTGTGCAACAACCACTCCATGGTGCGCGTATGCATGCTTCGATATGCGTGATGGACATTATGACTATCTTTGTATGTAAACATATGCAAATACCGCTATTTATGGTTCTAATAAAGTATTTTTTCTTGATCCAGATATGATATCATAATTTTCTTTCGCATTTATCTCGAAAACAGGTACAGTTCTTTGGGCATTTTTTGTATTCAAGCGAGGAGTCTGGCTTTCCAGGATTTGGGCAGTCTTAATGGAACACTTTGCATACATGCTCATTGAGTTTACCTTTCAAGAGGTCACAAATAATCCAAAATTAGGCGACCCACCTTGCATTATACGAAAAGCTGTCAAATTTTCTGTTCTACTGCTGTTTTTAAATCGAGATTTTTATTTGATTTTTTAATAGTAATTAAAAATCTTGTATTTTTTGTAAAAAGTGTATTAAAATAAGCGATTTATAATATACGGCAAGTGCTGAAAAATTATGGCAGGAACTTTTAATGCTTATTGCTATGAGTCTATTGAAATGTATTACGAAATTTACTATGATTGGTTATCAAAAAACAAACAAAAAACAACAAAATTATTTTTTTAGTTTCTTCGGAAACCGCAGAAAAGCATCTGCAAATGAATTCGTTTACACAGAAGAACCTCAGTCTAATTTGTGATCATTTTGTTGTCTCTTTCTTCAAACTGTTTTTGATAACTAGTTTGGAATATTTTTTGAACTAAAAGATTTTTAACGAGACTTGTTCTTGAACCTACTGATTAATTCAAAATATAAAACTTATCATTCACGCCATAGGTGGTAAGTTCTAAAATACAACTTTTTAAATCTTAAATCTGGTGCTCCGAAAGTAACATTAATTTGAAAATTATAGATTGGCGACAGGTAAGTGAATCACAGTCTTCTAGTCTAGTTTTTCTTTTGTTTTTTTCTGTCTAAATTAAACAGACTGAAAATAATTTATATAGCTAAGTTCTTTTCAAGGCATTCAGTATACAGAATGAAAGAGAAAGGAAGATTTAACTGAATCTAAAACGGATTTATGTAAGCAATTATTAAGAAACTTGCATAATTATATAGATGTGAAATGTAGGAGAGTATTAAAATCGAAATTAGATGAGCTAATAAGAAAATGTATTTAAATATTTTACAGCAAAAGCATTTTGTTAAAAATTATAATTCGCCCCCTGTGCTGAGCTATCAGACGATTTTCTTGACAAATTAACTTTATACTGTCTAATCTGAATAAGTATTTTCTCTTTCCGAACAAGTCTTTTATTAAAATTGCTGCATGTAATATTGAAAATAAAGTTTTTTAAGAAACCATATAATATGTGACATAAAGATTTTATTAAAAATTTTGAATTAATTATGAATTAAAGAAATTACTTACATCCCACGCAATATTTCTTTTGATATTGATTAAATGTGGCGCTTCATTTAGTACAAAAAAAAATAAAATTATACAAATTTTTAAATTGGCACTGATCTCTCTCTCTTTTTTCCTTTTCAAAACTTATGTGTAAGTTTTAGGATGAATGACAAAATTTTACATCCGTCTGCAGATATCAATACGTAAGAAAAATCTCAACGCAGTTTGAAAGACAAATTAAACAGACACAAATAATTGAGCAATTTTTACGAATTATACATTTTCTAAGAAGGAAGAGTATTTTATAGATAATTGGCTTGTGAAAGAGGAATGACCTTTCAGTTGTTTCTTCAAACTCAACATGTTTTTTATTTGAAATCAAATATAAAGTAAAACTGAATTTTAAAAATTTAAAAATTTGAAATAGAGCGTATTATGGATATATTTATTTTTTCCTTTGATTTCTCGCGAGCTATTTTGAAAAGAAATTATCAAAAGAAGAGTTAATACATCTGTATGGGGGAGAAGGGAGCTATATTGAAAAATTTAATTGGTGCTTATTTAGAATGAATTAACTATGTAGTCCTCACTTTTATTCTGTCAAATTAAGTGATGAGGATCCTAATGAACTGCTAAGTGAATAATCGTTTAAGTCCAAGAATAGAAACGTAAGAAGGGTAATTACCCTTTATTTGCTCAAAATAAGATTAACAGTTGGCCCCTTTTTTGGGTGTAAAACAAAGCCTCCACTTGGGCTCAAAATATAAGAACTAAGAATTAATAATGACTAACTAAAGAGAATTAGCCGAAGATAACACAATTCTAAACTAATTTGCCCGTAATATTAGATTAGCCAGCAAACTATCAAAAGGCACGTAATACGGCCGAGCGTAGAGCTTAGAACAGTTTAGAGAGACGTAGCCTAAAGGGAAACGCGCGCTACTCAGGAATCCTCATTCTCTCTGTCGCAGTCAATTGCTTCAAATGAGAAAATTTGAATTTAACAGGATTCTAAAAAATCATTCCCGTAGGGAGTTTTAAGTTGAACTAAGTAAGATAGGAAAGATACATTAACTTAAAATAACTGCTATAAAACTAAAATATACCTTACAACTGCAAGAGTACTTTTGAGCTAAAATGTTAGATAAAAATTTTGATAGAATCAATTTCTAAACAACATACGAACACTGTGTAAAATAATTAAAAATTCGTAAGGTATAGTGTGAATAATCATAAGATGCATTACGAAGATTCGTAAGACAAACTGTGAAAATCTGTTGGATATATTACCATTTGTTTGAAACAAAGACCTTAATTCTTACAAGTGCAAGCTATTACGAGATAAAAGACAAAATAAATTTGAGAAAAAGAGAGAAAAATATGCTATTATCTTTGTCTATTCTCTAGTCTTGAAGCGATTTTGTCATCACAGTAAAGAGAACAAGTAAAAAAGTAACATTACCGATTTTTCCAGTAGAAGAACATCTGATGCGTAAAATCAAAATTAGTTTTTCTTTAAAAATTCGTTTCTTTTGGTGATATTTCTATTAGGAAGGTTTTGATTACAATATTTATCGAGTAAAAATAGTTTCCGATGTAGCCGAAATGTCATCCGAAACTTTTCTTCTCGAAGGAACAAAAGACAGATGCCCCTACCTTTCAGATATTTTTCCAAATGACCGCAAACTGAATCTTACTGTTGAGTCGAAGCTCCGAAGGAATACAAAGAATCGACAGTAAAAACTTGCGTCAGCTTCATCCCTAGCTTACTCATTGGAATATCATCAGCCATATTTACTGAAGTAGTGAATTGAGTAAGAACTATTCAAAAACGAATTATGGATGCTTTTAGGAGAAAGTAGGTTGGCGTTAAATGACACTCTGTAAAGAGCGATACTCCTAATTAAGACTGAAAAAAAATGCACGTTTTCTGATTAACATTAATATTATGTTAATGTATTCCAGTAATTAATGCTTAAGAAAATTAAATTAGTGTATTCAAAAATTGTCTTTAATGCAAAAACTCATTGGCCTCACAACTAGATTATAAAGCTAGTAGTATTTAAAAACTATACGATTAAAAATAAATTTTAAGACAGGTTAATAGTTATTAGTTATTTTGATTAACTTGGATGTGCGAACGCAAAACAAGATATTTTTCATTTATGTTATTTAATTAACTTCAAATTTTTAAATCAAAAACGGGCACAATAATTTTTATTTTCATAACAAGAGAGAAGTAGCAAGCTATTTGAATGTTTCAAGACATCTGTAGTCTCTGGAAACAACAAGACCCTGAAATTACTGATAATCAGCCAGATGAAGAAGCAGAAGGAAAACAATGATTTTAAAGATCGAGTTTTGTCCATAACTGCCCATTGCAACAAAAATTTGATTGCTAAGCAATTTAATTTAAAGCTTGAATCACCATTAGTATCACGACAAATGCATATACAAGACTTTCGGTTTCCTTCCTACACAAGGCTTAAATCAATGTTCATGCTTCATCAGTCTCTTAATAAATCAGAGCACATTTAAAAGGGTTCAAAACACATTATAACTAATAACTGAAACAAACGGCTTGTATTTTAATCGAAGTTTAGATAAACATTTGATTCCAAGCTATTTTATATTTGAAGAAAGCAAAGAATACAAAATATTCTCACCACCATTAGAGAGTATAATCATTACGTATAATATAAACATGAAATCTGGATAAGAATAATGATTAATAATCCTTTGCACGTGTTCAATAAGAGGCCTACATTTCGTACAAGATATCGAGATGTAGTTTTACAGCCTTCCATAAAATTTGTTAGAGTTATATGTAGGTTTGATTTTCATTTTATGGGTCCACTTTGAAAAAACTTAGATGGTTTAAATCTTGAAAGAGAAGGCATTAAGAAATAAAGTGATCAACTAAATCTCCTTATCTGAATCACAAATAGATATTGTAGGACATACCGGAGCGTGTTCTGAAGATCGCAGTGTATTTCTTGAGGATACAAATCGTAGAAAAGTGGAACTTATTTTTCAAAGCTGTTATTAACCACCGTATAGAGAAAATCGGAACTGTGATATGCGTCTGTAATTTATGGAAGATCACATTCGATGTTAAAAGTCCTGCATTGATTTTTGAAGTATTTGCTTTTTCCAAAAACTTCCTTGTCACATATTACATCAATTGTTTCATACATAGTTTTGTATTGTCATTAACTTCTTTGTACAGAAATTGGTTTTAAATAAAACTGCAAAGCAAGTTGAAAGTTTTGTTTAAAAATAGATTAAGAGTTATCGTTTTTCATTTCTTTCAGATTTCATCGGAGCAAAAAATTCAAATGTGGATCGATCTTTCACTAGACCATAGATTGTTCATTTCATTTATCTTCGAAACAGTAACAGTATACTGCTTATGAGCATAAAATAATAATTAAAAAAATTCCACTTTTAATAGGATTTTCAAACATTTCTTTGCGTCTTTGTTTTTCAGAAAATTCTTATTCAGCAGTTAATTAACATCTTAATCAAACAGGAAGCAAGATTCCATTGTGAAAAGATCCTCATTCTTATAATCGCTCTATGATATTCATATTACAGTTTTTTAGATTCTATTTGAGAACATTCTAACAAAATGCTTATTTACTGAAAAATAAATAATCTGCATTTTATCTCTCTTGTATAGACTTTTATTTGAAAGTGTAACAGATTATTTCAGAAGCGGAATACTCTGTCACTTCGACGATTTATATCAAAAGGAATTTCCTTCACGTGCAAGTGTTTTTTAAAAAACCTCTCATTTTTAGAGAATTAGCTTCTATGCTTAACTTTAAATTGTACTTTAAGATATTTATCAAATTTCATAGTGGCCTTGGAAGCGTATTCTATTAGTGGAATGATGAACGTGCAGGTGGTACAGAATGTTATGCGCCCACGCTCTTTATTGAATCCCTAGCATTCATGCAGATGTTATTGTGGGACCATCGTGAGGAATTCACTGCGCGCCTCAGGCTTGAAAAAAGGAGAATCTGAAATCATTGAAAGCATGGAATAATCTTTCGATCTGAAACAATGCTTTTGATTTAATGACTTGTCTCTATAGTCACGCAAACGTTGTTGAATTGATGATTATCTTCGAATTATTACTGCTTGTAATGCAGTGTATGTAAGAGCAAGAATATATTTGATCACTCTTTTGTCTGAAGATAGCTTCAAAAGAAGCTCCCTAACTCAATTTTGTTACAAAGAACTGTTCATGCCCTTTTATGCATTATTTTTGTTAGAAAAAAGAAATAAAAAGCAGGAAGAGAACATCTGTAATTTTATACAATCTAAATAGCAATACGGTATAGTGGTCACTCAATACAATCTTTAGGAGCATAAGTTGACTGTCGGCTTCCGCATCTGAGTTAGTAGTTAGTATTGAAAGTTCATTATAACCTTTAATCTTCCACACAGGAATACAGTTATTAATGCTGACAAAATCGATTTCTGTTGTTCAAAATATGGGTCCTGTAATATGGCATACTTTAACACTGAGACGATCTAGTTGCTTCGGCCAGTTGGCACAGGAATCGCCCACACATTGTTTGAACCAATGACATGGAATCTGAAATTGAACGTTGAAGACTTCATAACATCGAACAGCAAGCAGAGTAAGCTCAAAGGCAAGAAGAGCCTAAGGCTGCTCTCGCTTATGCAGTAGATCTTCAAGATGTCATTTCTCAGCGCAGGAGCAAATAGGAATGACTGTCGATTCTTAAGTAAAAATTTTAAGGGGAAACGAATGAAGCTAAGTATATAGAAATAAAGTGTGGTATTTTAACAATTTATAACAAAAGCGTTGCGAAAGATACTGAGATGCATTCCGTGGCAATTACCGTCTGTCACGTGACTCAGCAGACAAAAAGACAATATTCTGCAGCTGAGAATGTATTTTATGTTTCCCAATTCAGTTAAATAAAATCCGTTTCCTTGGGTAACTTGAGAAGCTTCATTCAGGAAGGGAGCTTAAGGAAATCTTCTATAAAAATGCGTTTGCAATTGCATAAAAAATTCAGAAGTATCAGAAGTATGGACTGTGTAAATATAAGTCATGGATGACCTCGCAGATCTGAAGAACAAGTTGGAAGTGTTCATCGCATCTTTCGGTAAAATCCAAGAAAACCTATAATCAAATGGGCCTCGAACTTCAGATTCACAGCCTCTAGCTTGCAAAGTATTATCAAAACGGCTAAAAGTCATTTTGTACAAACTGGATTTATTGCAACATTTGTCTGAAAACAACGAAGTCGAGTTTGGTGCTACCGAATTTCAAACGGTGCCCATATGGAGAATTTGTAAATTGCTCAATAAACTTTCAGATTTTCTGTACATTTCAATTAAACAAACATGCAATGTGGTACGCTTTTTTATAACTTATTGAAACTGTATGCTTCTTCTGTAACAACCTTGTATATCTATCATTTATTCTGCCTTTTGTCCATATTTATAAACTGGTTCCAAAGCAATGTATTTCTTTAAGTAACCAATTTATTGCTTATAGTAAGTATTTTGTTCCCCAAAATGTAACTAAAATTTATATGCTTAATATTTTAATGGATGCTGTTGATGAGAGATAATTTTCTTAATAAGCTGAGATGGGAAGCTCCAGCGCCGCCCAGTAGGTATAGCGGTTAGTGACCCTAATTGCTGTAGCAATGGGCCCGGATTCGAATACCGGATAAGGCATGGTAGTAACTGCTCGTCTCTTAATAGAAGGCAAAGGTGGCCATCTATTAGGTGCTTCCATAATGAAATGGCTACCACTTCCGGGCCCTTGCAGTGGCGGAAGGCTAACGGTTATTAAGTAAAGCCCAGGGCTAATAAAATAAAAAAGGGTAAGTGCCAGCTAGCAAAAGCATCCAACTTTCGCATTTGAGTTACTGCTTTGAAACCTTGTATTTTATGCAAAAATGATGAACCGTGTTATTTGTTACATTTCAGCAACACTTAGCAATAATTTTGACTGCTTTAAATACTGTATTAAGATAGCTACGTTGCATCTTTAAATATCAGTTCTGAAGTTATTCTCTTTAATTTGTAAGTTAACTATTTAGTCATCGTTTAAAATTTATAGCATTCTTTTCTCATTTAATCTTACTAAAACTATGCTAAATCTTTCTATGGTAAGTTACATAAACTGCATATAAAGCTACATGAAATCATACTTTCGTTTCCTCGATTTTAAACGAAGAAACTTATTGTAGCTTATTTGTTTGTTAATGCTAAGATAAAAAATACCTTTATTAGTGTTACGTTATCTGTTGACACATATAATAAAATAAAATTTAAAAAAAGTAAAAAATTTTATATTTGAATTAACTTAACTTGACCTCGTGTTAATTTAATATGAAAACTAATACAAAAAAAAAAAAAAAAAATTAAACATTATTTTGCATAGTTGTGAGGCTCCTTAAACTTGAATAACCAGTTAGTTTACATTTTGAATCTGTACTCTCACTTTTCTGTTTCCGTTTTCCCACCAGAATACAAATTATTTTGCGTGTATTTAAGTGAGGGTTTCAGATTGTTAAGATAGAGCCTGTCCTACCACTTGTGGCCATGTTACTAGATTTGCTACTTTAGATAGCAATTCATGTCTTTGGCGTTGCATCATAATTGCCGATAGTTGAAATCCACACTCGTTAAGTTATTAGTTTATTTAAATTTAAGCTTTCTATTTGACGTACTGAGTTTCTCGCCTTATGCTGGCAGAGTTGTAAGCAACAAGAGCGCCTTCTGTTCATCTTATTTAGCTTTAAATAAAGGGTCTTTTACACCCTTTCCAAATTTAGGACTTAACGATAAGTCACTTATCGTCTACATAGAGTTTAACACTGGATGATATACAAGAGAGTTAAACTTTACATAGTGAACTGAAGGAATATTTTCAACTTAAATTAGCGCAGATATCTTTCATTCATCTCAAAAGATGCGTTCATCTATTTGTAAGAGAGAAAGCAAATTTCACTCGATTTACTTCATACTACTCTTCAGAATGTAATATGTTTCAGAAACAGTTTATGAAATTATTAAAGGAATGAAGTATTGCTATGAATTTTGCACATATGCGGATGATTTTAGTAGAATTATATGTGAAATTTTATATTTTTCTCTATAATATAACATGAAAATCTAGAGATTGCTGTGCCGGAAAAATAAGAATACAGGGGCAAGTCTATTTAACATTGAGTAAATGGCTATCTCGCTAAATTGGCGAAATATCGCCTAGCTGACAATGGTTTTGGCGACTAATTTTTTATTGCCAGATGTGGAGAACAATGTCCAAAGTTGACAACCATTTGACGACATTTTGGTCCGGGCCTGTATCAGCGTAATTCTTCTTTCTAGAAGATCAAAATCTTCTAGAAAAGATCTCATTTCATTGAATTTTTATTTTTCTCCTTCAGTTTGGATTAAAAAACTTACATGTTCCTATCTTAGTAAAGGATTTTTTTGCAAATGTTTTTGCGACAGGCAGTGGACAGCATTCTCTTTCCACTCATATAAGAGAATACTGTGAAGATTTTTGAGACAACCAATAAGTACGACTTCAGTTTTCGGCAATACGGGGGGGGGGCGGGGACGTATTAGAATTCTGTCAGTAAACTGTACAATTGTGCATAAAAATTCCCACATATCAGGAAATCTACAGTAAATAATAATAATAAATTTTGTTAACCTTAGGTAAGAAAACTCCAAATTTATGAAACTGAGGAATGAAATACAAAGCTTCATTTGTAGCAAAACTACTGTCTTTTCGGACTCTGTGGAACATACTGTTATTTTTTTTACACTTTGATAGTGCGATAAATTGTCGAAAATGCAGCCGTACTTCTTAACTTTAGCTATATTTCAATATTATTCCCGAGAAATTTTTAGATTGCGTTTTTCACAGGCATTACTAAATGGATTCTTGCGCAATTAAAAGATGAGCTCTAGCAGTGATTGCTGAGATTAGTTCGCTTCAGGCTAGGAGTAGTATTGGATGTCTTTGTCTCGTAACTTTGGTCAAGGCCATCCTGTACTTTTTTTTTAAATTATTTTTTCTACTTTCCCTTTTTCTAAGGTCAGTTTAGACACTTTTCAAGACCTTTTACTGTAAAGGCCTCATCCCCTAGAGAGTAAAAAAATGTAATAACATAGATACATGACATCATTTCTTTTATTTTCGGTACATACTCTCACTGTTCAAAATGGTTAAAAGAAAGTTTCATTTTGTCCTAAAGATATGTACTTGCTTAAAAGGAAAAAAGCACCTTTTCCAATGATTTGAAATTAAAACACTATTTCATATAATGCTGTTTTCGTCGGTATGCTTTAAAATGGAAAAAATAGAAACCTGAAGCTCTAAATCTTTTTTTTTTTGGCTCTTTGAAAAAATTCTCAAAAATTAAAAAAAAATTTAAATAAAAAACTCAGTCAGTATTAATTTGAAATAAACAGTTGTTTTACTAAGATTTAAATGAAAAAGAATTTTCCTTGTTTCAATACCATTTGTTATTTATAAGAATCCTTCATACTGTGTGTAGAAACAAATTACTTTTATAGGAAAAGAATTAGAGTTTTTTGAAATTTTTATTAAGCCAATTTTATTAAGAGTGTTATAGTCGTACATGAAAAATGCCGATAGAAATTTATATTCATCAGCTTCAATTAAGTGCAAAGTGCTTCGAGAGGAGACGTGGCTTACCATTAGCAGCAAAATTCTTTTACATTTCAACTACAATTTAAATAAACTTCAGTTATATGATAAGTTATATAAATTAATAAACATTATTTGCAGGCTTTTTTAGTGTTTCCATTTGTCTTAAGCCTCTACTTTGAATTTAAGCTTACCAGATGGAAATTCTGATTTTATCTTTTCATAGGGTTACAATTCTGTTTCCCACTTCTGTTAAATATTCCCATTTTCACAAAGATCTAGAAATCAAAATTATGAATTAGCCAATGGAAATAAGTAAAACTGTTACGTCGAGTGCTGTTATAAACGGTATGTAAAAACGTAAGAACTGAATTTTTGAATAGCTGTGCATTTTTAGTGCCTTGTACTATTTGTACGACTAGCAGCGCATATAAATAATAATTTAAAACCGAAATATACATTTGAATCGGAAGATGTAAAAAAAGTCAAATTTTACAAGAACAACAAAAAATTATCATCTTTCTCACAAGAATGTCAGAAGTCAACAATAAATTTTTTTGAGATCGATGTAAATAGGATCCATGTAATTCAGCTTTTTTTAAACGTGTTCTGACATTCTTGTGATGAATGGGATATTTTTTGTGGATAGTCTTTGATGTTCTTGTAAAATTTGGTTTTTGGCATATAGATCCTTGTTACATCTTCCAATTAATATCTGAAAATCTGAACCCTGGCAGTTGCCTTTACTTCCTACGCTTAGAGCTAGCTCTGCAAGCTGCATCCAAAATTTCATTTAATTTAAATAGAAAAAAATACGACTTAAGACATGTGGAGAGTGATATCTTTTCATGTTTGGCTAATGGCCTCATTTTTCAGGGTAGCATTCCTCTAAGACCCTTTTTATTTCAAAGGGAAGGGCGGGGAAAACGTTATCGACATTTAAGGCTTACTCGTGATAAGTATAGCAATGGTACTCACCAGATGGCAGCACAGCTACTTTTCCGCAGGCTAAATAATTCGTGCGGGTTTGATAATTGCAACAAGAACTAATCGCTGTATGTAAGATTTACTACTAACTCCTCTAATTAACTTTCGATTCTTTACAAAAAAGTCTAATCACGAAAAAAAAAAAAAAAAAACTGAAAGGTTTCAGATCTTAAATTACGTCCAAAGGGGCGTTTTTTTAACATTTTATGTGTTACCTTTATTATTTATTAAATATCA
Organism: Stegodyphus mimosarum; assembly: GCA_000611955.2. Taxonomy (NCBI): domain Eukaryota; kingdom Metazoa; phylum Arthropoda; class Arachnida; order Araneae; family Eresidae; genus Stegodyphus; species Stegodyphus mimosarum. The sequence goes on along the minus strand of KK122107.1, from coordinate 358,058 downwards.
TGTTTATCGCACTTAAACCATAAAGTTCAGTTCAAGAGCAGTATAGCAAAATAATTTTAAAATGAGCATATCTAGAATTTCCGATACACAATTCCTCTCGCTGGAGATAAATTCCCCCTCCCCCAATAGAGTGTTGCCATTGCTCGCTTTTAAATCGTTGAGTTTGCTAATCAAAAATTCGTTAAAGTTTTACAAAATATGAAATAGATAATAAAACAAATTCCACATTTTGGCTTCCAGATGCGCATATTCGGGTGGAAACGTACGTTATTCAAAATTGGATGGCTCTAGGTTTATCACATTTGGAGAAATATGCATACATTAATGCAGATTCTTCGTTATATAATTTCTTTAAATATAACAGAAGGCGATAACGTTTGGTGACAACAATTTGAAAAGTGATACAGCCGTTTATAGTGATTCAACGCAAAATCGCAAAATGAAAACAATAGTCATTCAGGGACAAAGCCCCTTTGGACTAATAAAGTTTATAAGAATTCAAATATTAAGTCAAGCTAAACATACATAAGAATGGAAAGCGTACAAATTTTGTAGATTGAAAGCCCGCATGTTGATTATATTTCATCCACCGAAGAAATAATTTACTCTTTTATCAATCTTATTTTTACGATTTTCTCTTATAATTCCGTTAATGATTTCAATCAGCAATCAAAATACGTCGCCAAGTTACTAAAGAAATATATCAGTTCAAAGAATATTAGATTTTATTTTTCGCAACAAACAACAAATACTATTAAAAAAGCAGTTTCATGCAACATAATAATCATCGTATTTCTTATCAATCAAGGATCGACTACAAGAATTATATTTTACGGTAGTAATAAAATTCAATACAAAAAATGCAACCAAAGTGCGAACAAATTATTTCGTAAAATAGAATTTTTGTTATCGATTATTATTTGCTATGAGATGTGAGTAGTTTGGCTTTAAAATTTAAAGTACAGATAAAAAATTAAAGAGAAATGCAATTTTAAAATTCTTATATTTTTAAAAGGCAGTCTTAAAAAGTGTAAGAGAAAAAAAAAGCAAATTTTGCTGCCATTATTTTGCATGTGACATTCGCAGTTGTGTGGTATTTTAGATTGTGTAAAAGGATATAAAGGCCATATCATTAAAATCACATGCTGTAGAAAAGAAACTAAGTGTTAATTTTAATTACTTAATAATTATGCAGGAACATTATATAAAATTAACATCTATCTTTCAAAGTTAACTGAAATGATTGTTTCATGATTTCGTGTTTTCACAGAATCAGAATATTTATACAGTTAAAAAATAATAGGGGAATTCCAACAAAAATAAATTTTAAATAAAAAAAGATGACTGAATACTGACAGCTTAATTTCCAGTTTGATGCACATTTTCAAAACTTACAAGTATTTGTCCGTGGACAAAGTAAATATGAATATATTTATTTAAGCCAGAAAATTCTTCAGCGAGATATCTTCGACAACATATTCCTTGATTGTTCTTGCCTTAATGGATGATCTGCCAGTATTTAGCTCAGATTCGTTTCTTGAAAATTTTGTTACTAACTATGTAGAGGAAATAATTTCAGCCGGTAAGATTTTACAATATTAGTAGTAATACTTATAATTTTTATTTTTTTATTATTATCGTTAGCGTATGAGACTTCCATACGCTAATTATATAAAGTTTTGTATAAATTGCAACAGTGGAAAAGAAGCTAATACTAGGCACGCGCTCATAACGTAATGAACAAAAAAGTTTTCGGCAACCTGAATATAACGGAAGAAAAACTATAGAAAAATTCTTAAATTGGACATATTCTACGATATTTTTTCTCTTCTTGAAACGTGTATGTAGATCACACGTTTTTACTGTTGTTTCAAATAAGCATATAAAATGTTTTAATGTATTTATTGGAAATATTAACATAATTTTTTTGAGTGAAGGCAAAGATTTTCGAATAGTACTAATGATGTTCGTACAAAAGATGACGCAACTCTGACAAAAATTTAATGTAAAGTCTAGCGATTTTATAAATTCATATTATTAAGCAACTTAAAAGTAACGATAGGATTTCTTCTACTACTAACGGCGTCATTTATCTTTGTTAGATATTTTTAGATACTCTGGAGAACACTTTTTGTTTTAAATTTCTTATTGAGGATATGGAGGAGCAGGACTATATCATCTTTCGACAGGATAAAGCCTCACTGTATCTTTTAAAGATGTGCTAATTTTTTTTTCAAGAATCACAGACTGGACGAAATGAAACAATTCATACCTCCACCACGAAACCCAAATTCTAACCCACTTGATTACTTCTTGTTGGACTGTATAGACTTACCTGTTCAAATAGTTCAACAAAAACGCACGAAAATTACTTGAATTTGGTTGTCATAGGGCGTTAGTGTACTCTGTACAGGAAAAATGGATGAAATTTTATCATTTGCGAGATAATGGTTCGTGCTTCGATGCAAACGTTGTTAAAGCATCTTTCAATCATTTGGCACAATGTCGCATTTTGAGCAAAAGGCTTTTGAAGGAACAAGTTTGAGGTTTAGATATTGTTTATAGGGCAAACCTAGTTTTTAGATTAGAAAACACTAATATTTTTGAGGCCAAAATGAGAGCAAGGCAACAAATTGCAAATCAAAGTCGCAGTATTTTATTTTATTATTTTTTTTTAATTTGAGCATCGTCCATCACGAAACTGTGTTAGCAAAGCTCACTGTCAATGATGGGTAGTAAGTGTAAATAATAAGCAGCGATGGACTGCAGAATGAAAAATGACAAAAATTTTAGAAGACTGGATTTATTGTGCAGCACGACAATGCTTCCGGTCAGAGAGCTATCTCAGTTAAGACATTCTTAATGTATAAACTGATCCTTATCATTCGCTTTATTTGCCAGATTTCTTTCGGTTAGACTTCAGTGGATTCTATCTTATTAAGACGGAATTACGGATCAATATTTTCAGGAGATTCTAGCTATCTAAAACGATACAGCGGCCAGTCTACAACAGGCAATAAAAGAGGTATACTTCCGGTACTAACAGAAAGAACAGGAGAAACAGCAAGGAACAAATGCCTATATTTTGATGGATGTTACTTAAAAGATAGTTAGATAATAAATAAAATTAATCTACAAACATTTTAAATAACATTTCTCTACAAATATTTTCCGAGAGCATTTTAGGTATAGAGATATTTACTCTGAAAATATTCAAAATTCTAGCCCTCAGAAAGATTCCTGCCGCTGGAAGCACTAATGACAGATATTCAAGCTTAAATTTGGATTGAGGATTAATATTGTTGCGTTATACGGGTTCGTGGATTTGAGAGTATCCGATGAAAACACGATGCAGAACAATAAAAAGCACAATTTATTTACAAGAATGATTATTTACAGCACAGTTCCAAAATTACCTTTAAAAGCGTCGAAAATCTACAATAAATACGCTGAAACAATCAGCAACACAGCTTCAGGCTGTAACTGTAAAGGTAGCTTCACGGCAACACTAAACTTATAATAAACACCGTGGAACAATCACCAATACACTGTCAAGCTATACTGTAAAGGTCGCTTCACGGCAAAGCACTATCTCGATCGCTTTCAGTTCTCAAAACTCTCGCGTAGCTTAGCACTCACAGTAAGCAGCTATTCTCATAATTAATCACACACTCACAATTAATCACGCTACTTCACAACTAATCACACACTGCCGGCTCTCAGAAACGCAAGGGTTTATATAGCTTTTCATTAGGTTCCACAGGTTTCGAGAAATATCTCGACAGGAAATTATTCTAGAAGCTTCCCGATTGGACCATGGGATATCGCCAATTTGGTCGCCAAATGGGAGATAAAGTCGCCAATCTGGCAACCCTACCATACACTATTTTATGGCAACCCTAGTGCTATGCCGGAAAGCTTACATACAGGCGCAACCGCCGAATTTTTCGCAACAATATATTTGCTAAGTGTGACATATAGTTGGCCCACAAAAGGAAATATAGCAGTGTTTTAATAAGTTAGCTGATAATAAAAATAATACATCAGAGAATAGATTTTCCGAACATTCAGTGCCATTATCAAACATCGAACTATTATAATGATTTAAAGGCCTTAATTTTTAAGGAAAAAGAAAAGGGCTTATTTAGGTAAAGAGAGTAATTGATACCCCTGTGTGATAAAGAAGATCGTCTGTTTACCCATAGGATTAATTCAAAAGAGTGCATTACACGATAACTGAAGATTCTAGGAATTTATCAGGAGTCCCTACATATAGAAATTCCGGAATCAAATTAAAAAACAATTAAGTGACAGGGAATTGAATAACGTCATAGTGAAATATCAGGAATGCAAAATGGATGAAAAGAGACAGACTGAAAGAACCATTGCTCGCGCATCTGTAATGTAATCTGCACATGCGCATCTGTAATGTCATGATCAGACGAGTTTGAGAACTGCCATCGACGGTGTGTGAGGGCTGGTTACAGCCATGAGTTAATGAGGAGTAATTGCAATTTAAATATGTGTATTAATAAAGTAACGAACCAGCGTACTTATTATAAACTGTTGTAATTATTGAGCTATCGACACAACAACCATTAATTGAGATAAAAATAAAACTGTAAACAAAATAATAATAATAAAATAATAATACAATAATAATTGTAAATATAATTATAAATAAAATTTGACA
>KK122107.1:335487-347929 GCA_000611955.2 Stegodyphus mimosarum | reverse complement strand
GTCGTGTGTAACCTACGGAAATAGTTCCAGGATACTAGATCCATCGACAGAAAGCCTGGGCAAGGTCGTCCAAGATCCACGACGGCCAGAGAAGGTCGCTATTTGTCCATTTTAGCGAGGCGTAACAGAGGGGCTACAGCTTCTCAGCTCTCTCGAGACCTGTATGCAGTCACAGGAACCCGTGTAATAAGGGTGACTGTTTCCAAAAGACTGAATGAGAGAGGGTTGTTTGCCAGAAGACCAGCTGTTTGCGTCCCGCCCACGTCTATGGACAGGAGAGTCCGATTAGCATGGTGCAGGGAGCATAGTGATTGGCGTACGGAGCAAATGGGCGACCGTTGTGTTTACCGATGAGTCCTGTTTTAGCCTAAACACCGATCCTCTCCGTACTTACATATGAAGAGAGTCAAGGACCCGCTACCTACCCTCCAATATCCTCGAAATCAATAATTATGATGGTGGCGGTGTAATGGTCTGGGCAGGCATCCTGTTGGATGGCCGCACACCTCTCCACATCTTTGACAGAGGCTCTGTGACTGGTCTGAGTTATAGGGATGAGGTCTTGGAGCCCTATGTTCGCCTTTTCTGGGGTGCAGGGGGCCCCGAGTTCATCTTACATGACGATAACGCGAAGCCACATGGAGCTCTTCTGGTTGACAAATTTCTCGAGAGTGAGGGTATTCGTCGGATGGATTGGCCAACTAGGTCTCCAGACCTCAACCCTATAGAGCATGTCTGGGACGCTCAGGGGAGGACAACTGCAACTCCTAGCCCCCTCTGAGAACCATCCAGGAACTGAAAACAGCGTTGCTGAATAAGTGGGGCTAATTGTCACAAGCACTGATAAACTGCTTTATTTCCAGTATGACATTACGCTGCGAGGCCTGTATGGCTGTAACAGGGGACCATACACTCTATTAACCCGTTTGTTTTGTGTCTTCTGCAACCGTTATTTCAGACCTTCAGACTCCCATGAGTGTTACCCACGAACACGTGTGTCTATTATACCTGTTGAATGTTTATTTTGTTCGTATTATATCAACCTATGTTCACACCAAATTTTATTAAAATCTGTCAAGTAGTTCTGGAGGTCATACATCAAATATGAAAATTCTCTTAATTTATGTCACCAGTGTATATTAAATTTATAGACAGCTTTGTTCTAACAAAGGTATTTTGACGCGAAATCGCACTTTTTCTGAAATGACATACCGATTTTTTTCCATATTTCGATTCTACGACCAAAGTGTCAAGTTTTGTAAAAATCGCAAAAGTAGTTTTTAAAAAAGTGATTACAGCTGAAAACATCGCGGACGAAACGTCGCAGAGAAAACAACGCAAAGAGAAAACGTCCGGGTTTAAAACATCGTGGGATGAAGGAAAGCAAAGAAAAAACATCACAGTTCTACAACATCGTGGTACAAAATATCGTCGTTGAAAATAAAGGTTAAAATATTTCGCAGTTTAAAAGCATCGCCGTCGAAAATAACATGGTAAAAAATAAAACACCTACAAATCATCGCATGACGATAACATCGTACAATGCGTTTTTCAAGTTTTAAAATTTGTAAATGCATATTCGCATAAATATTTGGAAGCGCAAGAAATGTTAACGACACTTTAAGAATAAACGGACGCGATGTTTTTGCTGCGGTGTTTTCGGCGGGCACCAGAAAAGTAGCTCTCAAAATTTTAGCTCCTCAGTGTTAATTGAATTAGGTATATATTCTTTTTGTTATTTCTTTAATTTAATATTTCTTTTTTTTTTATTAATCTAACTTGATTCCTTCTTTCCCAGTTCGAAATTTAAGATCAATCCAAATAAATTTCTCAGATGTTTCCTGATATATTTTTAAAAGTTTGTATTTTTTAGTAATTTTTATAAATTTTTCGAAAAATTGTTTGAATCATAAATTTTTAATATAAATACCTTTAAAATAAGTGTATTTCGAGGCATACCTGCAAAAATGCGAGTTTTGTTTTATTCACGATATATATGAATTTATACATTGGCAAAAAAACATAAGTTTTGAAATTTGGCATATTTGTTGCAAGAGATAATAACACAAAATGTGGAGTAGGCACATTGTTAAAATTATTTGGCAGAAGCAGCGTGCACCTTCTTTTCGTCTCGTCCGCAATGAAAAGTAAAGGAAAACAAATTACCATAAATTAAGGATTTCGCCAAGTGGTGCAAACTGAACTTTTTCTTGGTGTAAACTGAAATAAGTGGGCTAAGATAAATTTTTAATTTCTTGATAAGTTCCTCACCAAATTTTAATAAATTTAACACTTAGGCACAATTTGAGTCGTAGAATCGAAATATGGGAAAAAATCGGTATACCACTTCAGAAAAAGTCCAATCTTGTGTACCTAAGTTAGAACAATGCTATACATAAACCTAATACAGTAGAACCTGTATATAGAACTGTCCCACCCCTTTTTTATGTGCCACATTAACGCGCATAAGACTCATCAACCCAGAAAAGTCTATGATTTCAAAACTGAATACGAAAGGAGGCTAATATAGTTTCCTCTACCACTCATGCAACTCTCACAACGTCGTTTGATACTGGAAGTAAGGCAGTTACGAACCCCTGTGACAGTCGGCCCACTCTTGCAGCAACATTGTTTTCAGGTACTGAAAGTTTCTGGGAGGGAGAAGGCGATTGCAGTTTCCTCCCAAGAGCATTCCAGACATGCTTATAAAATTTAGATTTAGAGATCTGCCTGGCCAATCCATCCGGCTAACGTGTTCAGTATTATTACCACAAACTGGCAAAATAAGCTGCACAACCTCATCTTGTATGTGGGCAGGAAAGGCGTCTTCGGCTGGTTCGAAGGCAGATGTCCTCAACTATTGCAGGAAATTGGATGCTCTTGAATTTTCAAGCGGCTGGAGTTTCCCATCCAATTTGCATTTGCAATGGTTAACAACAAAGCAGAAGTGCAATCGTTTTGTATAGCAGGTATTAGACTGGTAACATCATATTTTCACATACGTTTCTTGCTCAAGAGTCCGCAGGGCGAATAATTAGTTTGTTTATACTTCAGACTGACAAACGAGAAACATTGTATACCTTAAAAGTGCAAAGAAAAATAATGTTTGTTTTCTGTATAATAAAATCTACAGTTTTATTCGAGCTAAGCAAAAGTTTGCACATCTCACTTTGAAAATCACTGTTTACCTGAGATTTCAAAAAAAACTACCCATATCCCTCTAAATGCCATACTAATCTTCACTCTGCGTAAAAGCCCGGGCAGCGCTAGGTATTTCAGCTGGTAGAGAATAAAAATGAGTCTGTTTGTGTTACGTAATCGTAAATGAAGAAAAATTAAGGGCAGTAGGGGAGACGGAAAAATGAAACGTTTGGGAAAGAAAAACAAATCTGCAAGGTGAAAAACTGTGACATTTAAATATAATATGAACTTTATGTAAGATTACTTCCCCTCGCCTCCTTTTTCCCTCTCCATTCGTAAGAGAGTAAAGTTTCACTTTCGAAGGTCAGACAGTATGGCTTAAGTAAATGCCAAGTATGATGAAAATTCTTTCCACTGGCTTTGTCGACAAACAGCTGAAAATGCGCTGGAAAATCCACAATTCTTCATTTCGGATCTACACACAGATGTCTAGCTTGCATCAGCAGCACCCGTAAAAACCAATAACTGTGAAAAGTAGGTATTACGAATAAAAATAAAGCACGATTCTTTCACGTCTTTCTCTTAACGAGTTTCAGTTATCTTAAATAGGACCTTAAATGCCAAGGTCAGCTATAAAGCCTTGAGAAGTTTCCTCCATGTCTGATTTAAATGCAAAATTGTTAATTTCTTTCTTTCTTTACAACCGAATATTTGTAATCGGAATTATTTTAGTAGGGTTTTATGCATTATTTTTTATCGATAAAAACTGGAATAAAGCACATGTTTCCGCCATTTTTCTAAAGTAGAGCTTTACTAATTAATTATTCGTAAAGTGAAATGGCGTAAAGCGAAAGATCTTTTATCAATAATTCAATAATAAAAAATGTCTTTCAGCTTTTTCATAGCTTCAAAGATCAAGCCATACTAGTCTGCTTTTAAAATCTAAAATAACGTTAAATCAAATAATGAAGTCGAAAATAACATAGACCCTGTAAATGGAAATAATATTATGTACAATCTAGTTTCAACCAAAGCTGGAAAAATAGCAAGCACATTGTGGATGATTTACCTTAATATACCACGTACTTGCTAGTTAGAATCAATTATTTTAACGAATTAATAGTTACAATGATTTTTCATATGCGTAAATTTCCCCTTATTATGCTATGCTTATATATTTTCCCCTTTTTTTATATCACTTATAACATCAAGTTCTAAATTTAAATTACTATGGTTTATTTAAAATCGTCTGAAGATGATATTTAAAAAAGAATGAAATCTACAAAATTAAAATAAAAAATAGATAAGAGTTCATTTCAGTTTATTGTGCTGTAGCTGATAAGTGAGTAATTTATTAGGAAATGAAGAAACAGTCTTTTTGATTAAAAAGGTTTAAATTTTATTTAAAATTTTAACATTTATAATCAGAAGGAAATTCTGCTAGCTTTTATGAAGAAATTTAACATTTGATAGATGTTCTACAAACATATTTTTGTTGCAAAGAAAAATGAACTTTTCTTAATAATTTCTGTTTTTTATAATTTAGCTAACTCTTAAACATGTCAGGATGCATTATTTTCTGAATTTATGCACAGATTTTCGGGACCTTGAAAACTGGCAAAACTTTGTGGTTAATTCGCAAGAAATCTCAGAAAATTAAGAAACAGAAATACACTATAACTCGCTTATAACGATCCTTGATTTAACGAGAAACCAGATTTAATGAGGAAATCGGAAACACTTGGTTGGTACAATGTTTTGGTGCAGTAGCCGGAACCGCTACACAAAACCTCGGATGTGATACAGGTTGAAATGAACTTCTAACTCAAGTTCTAACAATAACATGAATTTTAATAAAATTAAAACATTAACATTTGCGATTCCTGACGATGTGGGAGTTGGATACATTTACTCCCGTAATTTAAGAAATTTGTTGCACAGGAGAGTACGCTATGAAGAGTATATACTAGGAGTGATAGTTCTAGCGGGCCAATATGCCCATAGCTCCAGCAGGAAGGTCCTGGCTTTTCTCCGTAAACACCCTTCCTTTCTCGCTGTTCAAAACCTTACTAATTCACTCTGACGTTACCTCCACTGAATTTTAGGGGGTAGGGGAGGAAGTATTCCTTCACTCTTACATAACAGAGGCGTCCACATTCCAACTCCAGTGAAAGATTTCTTTATTCTCTCAAATGTTCGGAGTGACATTTTAGGGTGAAACCAGAGTCATTAACAAAGGGACCTCGTTGCAACAGGATAACTTCTAAGGTATGAAAGAGGTACCATCGCATTCGGAAATCAGTGTCCCCCGGGAAATTAGACATAGAGCATCTGTGTGACCTTGTCGCAATGTTAAGTCTATGGGATTATAACTCACTTTTAACGAGCAAACGCCGGCTATAATGAGCAATAGTTTTGTGATTCAGAAAATTTCTATTGACTTCCACCTTTTCAACTCACCTAATACTTTCATGGAAATTTTCTTTTAACATTCCGAAGCCAACCGAAAGTTAATGATGGGTCATAAATCCTGCGCATATAACGAGCGCATTTTATCTTTGAGAGTGATCAGGATTGAATTTTTACCAACGAGTTCTACAAGTGTTATTCAGTCTATGTACCAAGGGGTTATCAGAAGCCTTAAATCAAACTTTCATAAGCACCTGATTTTGATGCTTCTCGATAGAAAAGAAAAAAATAGGAGCAATCTCAGATGCTAATATAAAAGTACTCGAAGCAATACATTTAATGAACGACATATGGGAAAACGGGAGATTAACATCCATTACCAATTACTTCCACAAGGCTGGATTGGGTGTTTCTCAAGAGAGGCAAATCACTGAGGAGGAAGAAGAAGAAGTAAGCGGTTTGAGAAATCTGGAAATGAGCGCAGAAGAATTAGAAAATTATGTATTTGTTGATGCCAATGTTATCACTTCCGAGATAAATACTCCGATGATATTGTAGCTGAAATTCAAGCAGATGAAAAAGATAATGAAAGCGGTGATGAAGAACGTGAAGAATAGTGTACGAATGTGAAGAATTTCAAGCTGAAACTCCCCCAACATGCTGAATAGCTTCTAACTGCGCAGAAAAATTTCAAGCATTTTTTGAAGTCAGGGGTGCAAATGACGATGTTTTTCGGGTCCTGAATCTTCTCCGAAGAACAATATCACAACAAAGAGACTATAAAGAAGTTCAAAGTAAATCAAACAACTTTTTTTGTACTATACAGAAATAAAAAATAAATGAAGTATTTATAATATTGTAAGTACATATGAATTTTTATGATTTTTTCAGGAACCTGTTTTTTTACGAGCACTCGGTTATAACGAGCAAATATCGCTGTCACATCATGCTCGTTATAAATGAGTTCGACTATAAAAATAAATAAGTAGTAAAAAATGCATAATTGAGGAATTCTAATGCATATGATATGGAATAGTTTTTCTTACAACAATATCTAATAACGTTATTTGAGTAATGACTATACCGTTCTCTTTTTCCCAGTATATTTGTGTCTAAAATTCTGCATAAATGCATCCAAGTGTTTAATGCGAATGTTTTTATTCGATTTATGATCCTTCCTCGAGGTCCAAACAAAAAAAGTATTATAAATAAAGCAACTTTGGGAAATAAGATTGGAATGTTAATTAATTTTGACAAAGCAAACTATTTGCCTAAAGGCAACGATGCTTTAGTAAAGGACTTTCCAAAAGAAATGGAATAATACTTGAATTTGTGAATTAGATATGAGGAAGAGTAACTATGGCTCTCTGCTCTGGCTCGTTCAGCCGTCAGCAGCGGAAGACTGAAATTCAATTGTTTTTTGTTTCAGTTCTTCTACTATTGGAAGATCGTGAAAAATAAAAATCTGATGTAGACACCATATAAAGTTCTTGTACGGTATATTAAATTATACACAATTTTCACTGCACCTCATTTAAAGTTATTTCCTCGAATTTCATCAGAAGTATATTTGTTATTCAATCAGTTCAGTTCTTACTAAAAATTTTAAAGCAACTTTGTCGTGGTGTAGTTGATTTATGGCACGGAATAATTTCATTCTTAAAAAAAAAATAAAAAAACACGGAAGTTTTGCAAAGGCTTCCGAAGATTTTGACAACATATTGACAAGTTTCTAGAAATATATTATTGGCCAGAGAAGGCAAAAATATTTACTGTCACGTCTTGGAAATATGGATGAAACTCAAGTAAGATTTGATATGATAGGGAATAAAACAATTGATGTCAAAGGAACAAAAACGGTTCACATGAAATCTACACGTCACGGAAAAACTCATCTCACTGTAGTGCTTTATATTAAGCGGACTGTACAAAATTAAAACGCATTGTTATTTTTAAAAGAAAGACCATACCTAAATGTAATTTCCCAAATAGTGTTTTTATTCATGTTCACGTGAAAGGATGGATGGAGGAGAACGGTGTGAAACTGTGGATAATAAATGCCTGGCAAAAGCAACTTGTTGTGTAAGATCTGTCTCTACTACTCCACATAAAATAGCTGTAGATCCTACAATGAACCTGGCGAATTCTCGCACAGGCGTGAATAAATTACTAGAGCAGAAGAAGGGGAAAAGTAACCCTTTATTATATCGAAGTTTACAGAAAGACTCGATCTTCGTGCGTTACAAAACACTGTCAACTTGCGGTGAGAAACTTAAATGTAAAATACAATTCAAGCCGAATCTAAAATAGAATAATGCTGGATTAGCACGTCAATCAACACCTAACAGGTTGACTCTCGAAAACCTAACCGGCGTGATGATAATCCGAAAATGGCCAAAAGGCTTACTAGCGTAACAGTGAGATAGCAACGAAAAGTGCGCTGACTAGCAAAAACACGCTCTGGATAAACTCAGAGTTTTACCCGTTTAAAAATTCACTTCACTTAACTTTAAATTTACATCCTTGCGAGAAAATACCAGGTGAAGTTGAGAGGTTCAGGAAAGGTATCAAACTTAAAATAAATTTGTCATGCAAAATAGGGGAAACCCTAAATTTGCCTAAAAGAATTCAGAAAGCCTTTTAATTTCAGACATATTCAGATTCCATCTAACGGATAATACTAGGAAGCTGTTGACAAAGTGTAATACAGACATGGCAGTTAATTCAGGTGGATTAAACTATTAGTTCAGCCTTTAGATGCGTATCAGAAAACCATTCAAAGAAAATTTAAAACGACAGTGGAATGCGTAGACATTGAAGATGGAAAACATTTACAAAAGAAGGCCAAATGCGTCATGCCAGTGTAGAAATTGTGTGTGGATGGATAATAAAGCATGGGATGAAATTAAACCCGGCATAATTCAAAAGTCATTTAAAAGTATAATATATTTAGCAGAGTAGGTTCAAGTTCATAAGGTATGTCATTTGTTTTCAAGAAACATCGTTTGTTGTTTTTAAAAAGGAAAGATTCATTTAGTGGTAGCTGTGCTTCTATTGAATGGCTATAAGAATTAATTTTTTTAATTTATTCCATTTCGGTGTAAGTGTATTTCACAATTTTTTATAATATGCAAGTCAAATTTATATATGTTTATATAAGTTTTTATTTTAAAGCACAGCAACATTATTTTTCGCTTAAGTTTTATGACAAATGTTTCTAAAAGCATTTCGAAAGAAATTTGCACACTTCACTAAACGTTTAAAAATTCTCTACTTCTCTTTGGTAATTGAGATAGATGACAGGAGATTTACTAATCATTTAGCGTTTCTTGGATTCGTTACGCCAAGAAAACTAATTATATTACCAAATTAGGGATTTGTCAGGTAACAATAAACATTACGTAATTAAACTGAAATATAGCTTTCAGTCTGGGATTAAAAATGCCTTAATGTTGTTTTAGGCTCAAACGTTTGAAGCTGGCACATACAAATGCTTTAAAAATTTGTGTTTACATTAAATTTATTCTCATATAAATCGAAAACTCACAATTCAGATTGCAAATCATGCTACTTTCTGCAGCATTTTCTGCAAGTTAACGTAGGAGTTGATCTCAATGAATTGACCTCATAATATTAAGACTTTCTTCACGAACAGGGAAACAACATTAAATTGCCCTTGATTTTACGTTCCCGTGGGAGCGGTACAAAGACCCAATAGTTTCCTTTTCTTCCTTTTGATCCCATATAAGCAATGTTGTGGAGAACATCTGAACTGTTTAGATTCCCAATTTCAACCCACACTAAGTTCAGTTTGTTGCGCAAACAGCAACAATTGTTGCATCATTTTAGACCAGTAACTTCTAAACAATAGGTAGCACCCTGAAAACGTAACTCAAGAGTGTACCAATTTATTGGCCTTTTGGTTACGAAAATTTGATTAAACAGGCTAATATTGTTACATATATTTGTATTCATAATTTTTTACTCAGAATAAATTAGGTAATTTGGAGACAACTCAGATTACTGTAACCTAGACATTTGAAAATCTTTTGTAAAAAGAAGCGTTCCTATTTTTTCCTACGTTTTCTAATTTATTCACTAATTTTCTCAATGAAGATTAGTTTACTAATTACGTTAAAGCACCCGAAGACTGTTTACATAGAAGGAATACTTTCACGGAAGAGTTTGACATGGTTTTATTATTTGAATATCGCAATGCACATGAGGACTATCTATAGAAGGAATGTCTTTGTGGAGTACTTTCTAGAAAATGACTTCTAACGTGGAAAAGAGATTCTGGTTATGCAAACGCCACATTCGCATATTTACACAAATATAAACTCTTCTAGTCAGTAGGCAATATGGGACGAAATGTAAGCATTCTGCGCCAGTACTAATTTTATCAAATTGTAAAACAATGTAGAGACATTAGGGTTTTTTTAAAGCTGGAGACATGAAAAAGGAGCAATGCCCTGGCCGGTACTCGAACCACGGACCTTTCGAATACCCGCTGAGTATGCTGACCACTACACTACGAAGGCATACCGAAAAGGCGGGAGAAATACCTTATAACAGTACATAGGTTTTGAGCTTCTTGAGTCAATTCTTCCGAAACATCACTTTAACAAATCTAGTCATTTAGACACTGCAGTCAGAAGTGGCAAATTAAAAACAATATAGACTTTGTAAAGTAATTAATATATTTCAAACAATTTTGTGGAACATACTCATACATTTCCTTGATAATGTGTTTCACCAGGCAGTAAACTAATTCATAATTAGTAAATGCAATTTTGTTTTGGAATAATAAAGTACTTTTAGTGATGGTAAACAGCAAAATAAAGAGTATTTAATTTAATTTTATATACGCCGTTCTGTCGATAGGTTGGTTAGCAAAGACAGGACAGTTGGATTAGATTCCAATTTTGGATAAACTTTGATATTCATGAATGTAGTGCTTTTAAAACTTACCAGTTCCAAATCTTTTTCGATAAATCAGTGGTAAAAGGAGAGAAGAAAATATGATTCTGGTTTCATTCTTCTGAATCAAAAGTGGAATGGAAATAAACAAAAACCGTCTTCTTCCAAGCACCCTTAGGCGAACGACAAGCGCACCTCCTATCTCTGCTTTGCTTATTCATAAGAACTTCTTATAACAGAACTTAGTATGAGAAGCAATATCTCATTTAGACAAATGATAAAAATTAGAAAAAAAATACTTGCAGCTCTTTATGCAGAAAACATATTTGTGAATAATTCTTATCTTAAAAGCACTAATGAAAATTTACGAAGAAGAGCAAGTCAAATGAATTTAAAGACAACCGCTAATTTTTTAATAAGGAAAATAATTATTATATAAAAACTTTTATTACATTTGCACTCTGCTTACAGTGTAAAATAATCTGATAGCTTATGCTTGCTACATATAAGTTTTAAGTCTTTTTAGCATACAAGTGCTATTAAAGTACTTTATAGTACGAGTAATTCTTTGTAAGCTCTCTTTACAGTGAAAAACTTTCACTATAAATGCAAACTGTATACTTGGTCGTTTGGAGATATATTTTACTGTAAAATCGTGTCTGAAGTATTTCTTATCTTTTCTGAACAAATAAGACCGCACGCCCCGCAAACATAATTACATTTACATTTCTATGGAAATACCGTCCCGGTAACGGAGAACGTGGGCGTTTCTTACATGACGTCAGCGGAATACCCCGGTTTGTAGAGGTTCCGGGATCATCGGACCAGTTTTGTGTTCAGCAGCATCATCTTCGACAAAGATCGGAAAAGTTAAGATTGTACCCGATTCGAAAGAACCGACACAAATTTTATTTTTTCATTTATTTTTTTCCTCCTTTGAAGATACCGTATTCATAATGAGGTCTGAGGATGAAGATAGGAAATGTAACATTTTAAACGTATTTCGCTTCCATAATAATAATAACAGTAATCATAAAAAATTAGCAATACTAAACAGTCTAATATCTTCGATAGTATTACAATTAATCTATTAAAATATAGTATATTACAATTAATTATTAATTGTAATATTACAATTACTAATTAATTGTAATGTAGTATATTACAATTAATCTATTAAAATATAGTATATTGTTTCCTAACAGAATTTTTACTGAATGTAAAAAACATTATGACAGCTGTTAACCACGGTCATAAATTAATAGGTCACTTTGCCTGAAAATTTGAATGCAGTTACAAAGTAATCTAATAGTTGATTTAAATAAATTGAAAAGGAACGTTGGTTTGATACAAATTACCTACAAAGCACTGATGATTTGTGTAAAATTTAGAGGATATGATAATAAACGATGAAATAAAAATTCTTTTGTAATATAGAGATTAAAAAATATTTGTATTTATTTCAAATATTAGTCCATTCCTTACAATACTTCATAATTAAAAATATGGGATGATAGGAGCGTAAACGATGCGAAAACACATAAATCAAATCATCAAAATCTTCAAATGAATAGGTCGTCATTGATAGAGAATTTGACGGAAGGGTAAATAAGATGAATTGATAGGGAATCTCAGATACCCTAGCGAGTCATCGTGCGCATTTCGTTTTTCCATCCATTTAATACTTTTCTTGATCTTTTTAACACAGTTTTAGATGACGTTGATAATAATATTCACATAAAAGCCCCCCCCCAGACGGTAGGCAATTAATTTTGCATCAATGACTTCTGGATTCGAACCCTAAGGATTCGGGTTCGAAGCAGTATAATATCTAATGAATTTTGAAGTCATGGATACAAAATTAATTGATTGTCCCTTCATTGGAGATAACGATGGCCACCTGTTAGGCGCTTCTACAATAAAATGGTCACCACTTCTGGCCTTAGGAGTGGCCAATGCCGTACAGGCAAGT
>KK122107.1:318069-335408 GCA_000611955.2 Stegodyphus mimosarum | reverse complement strand
AAAATACTCGGCTGAAAGATAAAACAAGCAATAACCCATATAATATTCCTTCTAATATAGTTATTTTTATATTCTAAAAGTATTAAGATGGTTGTAATAAATCTTTCTGAAATGTATCACTTCAAAATTACTTCATATCTTATGAGTTTTACATAATGTTAATAACACATTTACTTACTGACATAATGGCAAAAATAAGAGTGAAACAATACATTCATAATCTAATTAATTATAATTAAATCAATAAGAGCTTTATACAATTATAATCAAATCGAAATTCATATTAAACCAATAACAGAAAGCGACAGTTCGTCTGTTCATTGACGACTACAGTGACTTAATTTTTAATAATATCAGCAACATAATTCATTTTTTTGTCACGATTGCCTGATATA
Source organism: Stegodyphus mimosarum (assembly GCA_000611955.2). Taxonomy (NCBI): domain Eukaryota; kingdom Metazoa; phylum Arthropoda; class Arachnida; order Araneae; family Eresidae; genus Stegodyphus; species Stegodyphus mimosarum. The sequence continues at coordinate 335,013 of KK122107.1, read as the reverse complement.
TATACATATATATATACATAACAACAATTATCGGATGGCTGAAAAATCTACAAAAAGTTTCTTTGTGGACAGCTTCTTCAAGAAGTACAGAAATCAACTACAAATTCTCCGGAATTAGGCTTTCACAATTCTCGTTAATGCTCCATGGTTCTTCAGAAACTCTATAATTCACAAGGATTTAAAATTACTTACATCACTGATACCATTTTGAAGTGTCTCAGGACTTTCTCATAACTGTGAGAAACCGCTCGATGCCATTGGCGGAAGATGCTACTCATTATAGTTGCTCATAAATACACTGCTCGACATTGAAAATGCAACACCAAGAAGGAGTAGTCAGAAATTTATGCAAATTTTAGAGTAGACGCTCATCACTGAGTAATGCGAATGATGTGAAATGTGCAGTTCTCCGACGCACGTGAAGTAAGATAAAAGGGAAGGAACGTGTAGGACGGGCAATATTCGTGTCGTTTGCCAGCCAGTTGGTTTTTGTCCCGGAGGATATGTGTAATACGAGAGAATGCCAGCTCGCCGTCAACGAAGTCTATTCCAGCAGATAGACGACTTTACAAGGGTATGGTGACCGGACTGAGAAAGGCGGGTTGGTCCTCACGTCATATCGCAGCTGATACCCACATGGAGGCGAGCACGGTGCATCGGCTATGGCCAAGATGGTTGGAACAAGGGAATGTGGGAAGAAGGAGGCGTGCAGGTGTAGCCAGAGTGACGTCAGCACGCGTGGATCGACGAATCCGCCGACAAGCTGTGGCGGTGCCGCAAGTCACTTGTACCGCGATTCTGCAGCATGTGCAAGATACCCTGGATGTTCCCGTGTCGACGAGAACCGTTTCCGTCGATTGTTGAACGTGGCCTGCACTCATGGCGTCTGTTAAGAAGACTGCCATTGACCCCACATCATAGATTCCAACGTTTAGAATGGTGGCGGACTGGAGCGATGTGGATGACAGAATGGCTAAACGTCGTGTTCTCAGATGAGTCACGCTTCTGTTTATCCAGTGACGGTCGCCGCATACGTGTGTGGCGTTGACGTGGAGACAGATCTAATCCGGCAGTAACTGTGGAACGCCCCACCGCACGACAACGTGGCATAATGGTTTGGGACGCTATTGCCTACGATTCCAGGTCACCTCTAGTTCGTATTCAGGGCAACGATACTTGGATAATGTACTACGGCCGGTGGCCATCCCCTACCTTCAGGGGCTGCCTAATGTAATTTTTCAGCAGTATAACGCCCGACCACATAGTGCTCGCATCTGCTAACATGCTCTGGAAGGTATACAGATGCTTCTCTGGCCACCGTACTCTCCTGACCTGTCACCAATCGAACATGTGTGGGATGTGATTAGAAGCCGTTTGCAGACTCTGCCCTTGCCTCGTTCAGAAGACGAACTGTGGCAAATGGTTGAAAGGGAATAGAGAGCCATCCCTCAGGACACCATCCGCACTCTTATTGACTCTATGCCTAGACGTGCTTCTTCGTGCATCGTTGTCCGCGGTGGTCCTACATCCTACTGAGCCGACGTCGTTCTCGCTCTGTATTCTGTCTATTATTTTGAAATAAAGATCACTTATTGCTGCTTGCTGTCCCTGTCTTTTTTCCAAATTTCATCACTTTCTGACCACTCCTTCTTGGTGCTGCATTTTCAATGTAAGACCATCACAATGTATGTAAGACCATCACTAAACATTTTTGATTAAAAATAGCAAAGTCTGCTTACCCTCATTGTAATACTGCTGAACATAATTTCTAATTTTATAATTAAAATTTGAAACTATGTGCAGAAGCACCCATAAGCTTTACCATTTTAATTCGCCAAGGGACTGTACAAAGAAACGAGCAATGATTATATGCTTTGGTACTTTCCTAAAATTGCTGATTCTCATTTTATTTGTTTAATTGCTTAGCTGACAGCGTTTCTGATTAAGAATAATTATAAAAATTGATTGATTTAGATATGTTTAGGTTTTTAAGTAAAAACTCCTTTATTTCAGTTCCTGTTTGAATGGAATTAATTTTTAAGATTACGTTTTTCATTCATTAAGAGGTACATTATAGTTTATAAGTTATTGTAAATAAATCTTTAGTGTAGTACTTATTTTTTTAAAACTTACTGAGGTGGAAACAACAAATATTTCAGTAATCAAATTAAGTAATATTATAACATATATAACAATATTGAATAGCTTCCATGTAATAGTATATTAATAGTACAACATGCATAATAATATTCAATAATTTCTCTATAATAGTATTCCATATAATAGTAAATATAGTATATATAAGGCATTTTCTCCCTTCTTTCCACGTTCTTTCATGGAGTAACTGAATAGTACGTTCAGGTCCGGTATTCGCATCCCGCGGCAGAGCACTGCACGTTTTTCACATCTCTTGCATCAACAAACCTAATGACTTTACACAGGAATGATTTATAAGTGTCAGCATATATAGATTCATTTTTGGTAAATGTGAATCAAACACAGATATTCCAGAAGTCGAACATACAGAAAAACCACGTAACGTAAACCCTCTCTTTTTGAGATTAAAATAAAAGTGAAAATGAAAAAAACCAAAACCAAAAATTAAGGTGGAAATATATTAGGCGGGTAAAAGTTTGAAGTTAAATCAATAATTATTTATTCATTGCTTAGCTTTTCTTCTCTAAATACCATTGCTTTGTAGTAGCTTTCAGAAAAACAAAAGAAAAAATATTGTTGAAAACATGTGCGAAAAACAAGATTCCTTATGAAGCGAATGTCGTGAGAAATTCGCCCTTGTACTAAATAAATCAAGATTTGAAGAATATGTGCCTTCATAATACAATTAAACGTTTATCTTTTATTTCCCTTAGAATTATTTGAAAATTTGCATAGCATAAAAGATTTCTAGAACGACTCTGATAAAATGCTGCATACTCTCACGAAATGATGAAATTTTACAGACGTACAGCCAATACAGCATTTCTCATGATTTTTGCAAATGAGCAGTTTGAATTGCAGAGTGGTTGATTTTATCAAATATCGTTTTATTAGCAACCTATACCACTGAGATAAGGTTTAAAGGAAATTCGTAATTAATATTCATAGTATTAAACATAGCTCTTAAACAGTGGTATATGCAAATTAGTTTAGAAAATTTGTTAGTGGATTATTAATTCAATCATACTTCGTTATGAGATGATCATACTTTGTGGCATCTGTAATTACGAGGCACGTCCAGAAAGTAAGTTCCGTTTCAATTTATCTCCGCTGCAGCTCTGCGATCGCAGTTCCGCACATGCGCAGTAGACGCTCTGTATCAAGGAGAAGAAACGCGCGCCATTTGGAGATCGCTGTCAGTCACGTACGCTTTGTTGTGCTTGTTTACAATGTCGGTGTTGATTGAAAATCCCGCCGCTTGTGAAATCAGATCTGTGATTCGTTTTCTGAATGCGAGGAAAGTGAAACCTAGTGAAATTTATCGGCAAATTTGCGATGTTTACGGACCAAAAGCGATGAGTGATTCAATGGTGAGAAGATGGGTCCGAAAGTTCAATGACGGACGTAGTGATGCGCACGATGAAGAACGAAGTGGGCGTCCATCTTTGGTTACAGAAGAACTGGTTCACGCGATTGATGACAAGATCCATGAAAACCGAAGGTTTACAATTAGTGCTCTCGCTATGGAATTTCCCCAAATTTCACGATCACTAATGCATGAAATTGTTACCGAAAAACTGAAATTTCGTAAACTTTGCTCACGTTGGGTACCAAAGATTCTTACTGAGCAACACAAAACAAAACGGATGGGTAGTGCACTTCAGTTTTTGACCCGTTATGCTGAAAGCGGTGAAGAATTTCTGACACAGATAGTCACAGGAGATGAAACTTGGGTTTCTTACGACACCCCTGAAAGTAAGCGGCAATCAATGGAATGGAGGCACACTTCATCCCCAGCAAAGGTTAAGCCGAAGCAAATCTTGACACCTCGAAAAATGATGTGCACAGTGTTCTGGGACTGGAAAGGCATCTTACTCATTAATTTCTTACCGCGTGGTCAAACAATCAGAGCAGATGCTTATTGCGAGACACTTCGGAAATTGCGCCGTGCAATTCAGAATAAGCGCCGAGGATTGCTGTCAAAAGGTGTTGTTTTTCTTCACGACAACGCACGACCACACACTGCAAATGTGACGAAAAACCTCCTACAGGGATTTGGCTGGGACGTGTTTGACCATCCTCCGTACAGCCCTGACCTCGCTCCTAGCGACTTTCATCTGTTCTTACATCTTAAGTCTTTCCTTGGCGGTCAACACTTTAACAATGACGACGAGCTGAAAGAAACTGTTTCCAACTGGTTGAAGACACAGGCGGCAAATTTCTATGAAGAAGGTATACAAAAACTTGTGCCACGCTATGACAAATGCCTGCAATATTTCGGCAGTTATGTGGAAAAGTAGTTTAAGAGTTGTTGAATTTTGTGCAATAAATAACTTTTCTGTAGCTGTACACAATTTACTTTTATTACCAAACGGAACTTACTTTCTGGACGTACATTGTATAATACCGTCTGAACCATTAGTCTCAAACTGGCCGCCCGCTGACTACATGCGGTCCCAGAAGGAAGTTTATGCGAAGATATTTCAATTATGTATTTGTTGGAAATACGGTGTCGCAAAGATTTCAAAACTGTTTTTAAGTTCCAGTTTATACTATTTTAATTTCCATTAAAAACGAACATCAATAACCCGACAGAAAATCTATAAATGGAGCTAATTAATTTACAACGTAATATAAATTTTATTAAAAGATTTGAAGATACTGATTTTATTAAACTTTCTCATAGTAGTCAAAAAGTAAATAGCGTCAGTTATAAGGTTTTGCACGAAGAATAATTGCTTTGTTTGGAACTATATTTATATGCGAACCACGTTTTTTCCCAGTTGAAAATTAATAACAAAAGAAACGAATCGATCGATGAACATCTACAATCCATGATAAAGATAAGATATAGTTAGAATAAAGAAGCTTGTATGGATTCATATTTTTTTAAGTAACCAGTTAAATTTAATTTTAAGTTACTTTCCTATAAGCCTTCACTCCCCTAATTGTCAGTGCCGGAATATTTAAATTTGGTAGCGCGCGTAAGAAATGCAATTTCTATCAGTGAGAGAAAAAATTTAAATATTTTTAAGTTAGAGAGTTTGGGAAATCTCTGTGCGTGGTTGTACGCAAGCTTCCGCTTAGCAGTTATTGCTGGTTAGACGTGGCTTAATAACTATTATCTTGCTGCCACTAGACTCATCTACGCGCTGTAGGATACAGGATTGTATGAGCCCTGTATTTTAATTCTACTGCTTGTGAATATCTCCAATTTTGAGTTTTGATTCTACTGTTTCAGTTACCGCCCAAGTTGAGGCGTAGTATGTTAGCGTCACGTTGACGCACTGGAAATAATTTAAAGAGCTTAATAAAGGGTAGTTTTAACCCTTCTTCGGTGCAATCACTATTTCTCCAAATTCTACACAACAGATAGACAGTAGAACGTTACAAGCTTATAATTATTTACATACAAATATATATTTTTTTATTTATTTGTTATTATTATTTTATTAAAATTTAATAAATAAGAGAAAGAGATTAGTTTGTTATTATTCATTCTCAATTTTTGTCTCATTTGGTAAATTTTCAGAATTCTTTTATTTTTAGTTTAAAACAAGTTGTTTAATGAGGAATTAAACATATTAGAACTATTTGACGGAAATGCCAGTCTAAGAATTTAATATTTAGCTGGCAGTATATTTGAATTAAAAAGTATAACCAATAAAAGTGTCTATAAAACTTTAGATTTCAGATTAGAAAACAAATACAAATTTGAATTTTTTTTCCTTTGCGATATGATTATTGTTGTTTATGCATATTTTGATGAATATTTAGTAAGCGAAAGTAAATTTTTTTATTTTGTTAATAAACATTTTCATTTTGATATAAGAAAAGAAATTCTGACCCGTCAGCTGCTTTTAGATTGTGCATTCGTCTCGCATGCAGTTCGAGACCACTGATATAGGCTACCTGTCTGGTGCTGTGACAAAAGAGACTAGGTGGAGGTAACACCGAAAGTTTCAGACCACCTCAAAATAACAAAGCCATCTGAAGCACAGTTTGTCGCCTTAGAGGGACGACCAGGGTAGCACCATGCTCTCAGTTTGGCATACTTAGAAATTTGGAGTATTTGGTATGTTTCTGGAAGCTTTTGTTTTGAATAAGCCTTTGCTTTCCAAGTCTGAACACAAAAAACGATGAGTGGAAGTACGTGAATCAGCCTCTCAATACTTATGCCAGATATTAAATTAATATTTACTACACACGGCAGTAATATTTGACGATGTATAATTGATTATTACATGTTAACTCTTTCTCGATGCCGATTCATAACAATTAGGTGATACTGCAAAGTTTTAATAACCGATTTTTTTATCTCTTTTCCTTTCATAGATTTGGATATCATCCGCAATTTTCCCTAAAGGGTCATGTAATCAATTTCATTTGGTCAAACATATTCCCTTCAAATCGACAATACTAAAAGGGACGCTGAGGGAGTGACGATAATATATAGACATAATGTATAGGTTCTGGAACGGTTCCTTCCGAATAAATGCCCGCATATTCCTGTATATTTAACGCGAACAATTTCGTAACAAAGCCTATTTTGTGAGAGGATATTGGAGGAATTTATTTATTAAGAATGAATAGAAAATCCGTCGTTAGCTATTTAGATTTAAAAGGTTTTTTATACCTCCCAAATTTGATTTTTCTTTTAAGAAACGGGCTAAACTTGTAGAGAATAAGAGTCTCGAAGAGAAATATTTTAGAAAATAGACAGTTCCTTTCCCCAAACTTAGAACTGTTCAACCGATAGACCACCCATTATACTGTACACATGGAGCTGAAAGGATGAAAGCCTTCATTTTTGAAAGCGTTTTATACAGATTTTGTATTTAGCAATTCAAATGAGACTGAATTTGATTAAAATATGTAGCCAAATTTTATTTATAAGACGAATACACTGCGTATGAGTTACTTCTACGAAACTTCTTTTGAATACAAAATTTAAAAGGAAGCATTACATTTCTATCAATTCCTACGAAAATTTCAAGTACTCTTGTCTCTTAATAATTGTTTCAAACCAAAACCATGTATTTTGCTATTTGAATCTTATTTAACATTTTATAACCTCATAACGTTTTTATTAAGGTATTTATGAATGACAGAAACTGCGTTAAAATAATTATTAACAAACCCCTTAAAAGACTTTAAGTAACTTTCTTTCAATATATTTATATGTTTATTAATCGATAACAGAAAACAATACAAAAGACATATTATTTGAAGTCCTACCATTCTAATATATAGCATAGCTGGATTACGTTAATTGATTAAGCACATAAAGACTATTTGCATAAAGAGGAGGGATTTTTTGTGAAATACTTATTAAGGAAACTGTCATATTCGCGTCACATGTGGGGAAACCCAAAAAAGTTTCCACGCAACATCCCGTTACCCAGGATTAAACGTGTCGAACTATTGGAATTCAGAGATCTTTCTGATCGGCCGCTGGTGAGTACTGTTTGCAATGTGGCTTTTAAGTGAAGCTACAGTTATACCAAATGTTTAATTACTGTTAATGGTACAACTATTTTTTAATAGCGAACTAAAATGCAAACCGAAAAGCTAGACATTTACTGATACGCAATTTATAGAATAACTTAAGAAATCTCTTACCTTGTCAATAGCTAACAATAATTGTGATGTTTGCAAGATTTTACGAAGTACGAATAATTTTAATTCATCCCATTACACTTCCTGTTTACCTGAAAACGTGATAGACACGTTTCAGTGAAAGTACGCGTATTCATCTAAACTTTGCAGGTTGTTACAATTTATTCTCTGTCATTTTCAACCTCATTTGCGACCTCTTTCTCACTCTCTTTTTTTTCAGAAGATTTACAGAGCCATACCGTTTACATTTAATTCTCTACAGAATTCTTTGGTATTTCGCCATCTAGGGGAAGGTAAATATAAGGGAAGCAATTTGTTCTAAAGCGGCAAATAGAAACTGAAAAGAAGAAATAGAGGTTAATTCAAATAATTTGTTAGCATTATTAAACGATAATTCTCACCGAAAAAGGAAAACATTTTCGAGGAAAAGCAGTCTATTATTTAATTATTTGCTTATTATATATTATTTACTTATTATATATCAAGTCGCTTACAATAACGTCCGAATGCAAGAAATATTTTACAGTGTGAAAGGAGGGAAAAAATTAAATCCTTTTAAGGTGTCAACTAACTAACGTTTGGAAAATGAAAGTTGTTGATAGTAAATAGCTTGCCAATAGGCTTTAGAATGCTAATGTGGGAAAAGTATTTGGATTATTTTGTGCTTTTATTGAATCCCAAAGAGCTGGATTTGTAGAAATTACAATTTTTTAATTTTTATTAGCCCAAAGGCGCATTATCCCCGAAGGGCTATTAGTCTCGAAGCGGCATTTTGTGTTGAATCGCTAAAAGCGCTGAATCACTTTTCAAATTGTTGCTGCTAAATATTATTGCCTTGTATTACATTAAAAAAAATTAAATAATGAAGAATCTGCATGAATGTATGCATGTTTGTCACATTGTGGGGGGGGGCAGTATCTAAAAGGACAAAAAAGGGGGTTAGCGAGAGTGAATACAAGAGCAGACTGGTAGACTGCGAGCTCAGCGAGAGCGTAGGAAACTTTTACAAACCCTTCTGGGCAACCGTTAAAATTTTAAACCTTTCAGATTTTTTTTTTGAATTGCTGGAGAAACAGAAAAAAGTAGAGTATATAACATAATTGTGCAGCTATTAAATACGCTCAAATAGCCCTTCAGTATTTGCCTATAGCCTAGAACTTAAGAGTTAGAGACTACCGCCTTTATTCCATTAAAATATTAAGGCTTCTCTGGTTGTGCATAGAACTTATAATTGTGATAACAACTGTATCTTTGTCATAATAATAACATATCCACACAGACTAATGGTAAATTGCCGTACAGAAGTGGCCAGCTTTTAAAAAAATAATATCATAGAATACATTGCAAATTAATTAAATTTAATTTAGATAAATGCAAGCACTAAATTTCTTTTAAATTCATTTCATTAAGAGGCTTTGTATGGTAAAAACACTGCCACACTGCCAATAAAAATGTATTAAACGCAATTAGAATAACAATAACAGCGCTTTTGTAACTTGATTATAATACCACATTCAAGGCTGAGTAACACTTTGGAGATCTTAATAAAAATGTGTCAGGCGAATGGAAATTAGTCTACTGATTTTTTTTAAACTTGGTAAATTTTTTTTTGTTAACAGACCCAATTTCAAAAATAATTCTTTTAAAAGTTAATCACGACTTCAGTTCTACAGTGAATGTCATAATTACGTTCGTGCTACAGCAGTTCATTGAACAAAAACGGCGTGTGAATATATATTCTCATCTTTTTTTAAATTTATTATGGGGGGATATGATCCTATTATCACGATGCTGCTATGAACGTAACAATATTTAGGAGATGTATACCAAAGACCAACTGGCATTGAAAGAGTTTCAGTTTAAAAAAATATTCAGCCACATTTATAGTTTCATTTTGCTGTATTTTCTGCTAAATAATCGATATTTGAAAAGCAGTTTCAATTTAAATGATTTCGAAAGCTTTTAGACTTTCAAATCTAATTATTAATTTGACAAAAATATTATTTCTATAACCGATGGCTTTTATTAAGATGAAAATCAATAAGTATATAAAATTATATGACATATTCAAAGAACGTGACTAAGAGATATATTTGCATTATCATTGGTACTAGGAATACACATGCCCCCTCAAAGTTTCTCAAAATAAATTGCAAAGTTTTAAGCAAAAAACATTTTACCACTGGTGATAGAAGGGCTTTTTTGCAAATACAAAATTAACAATTTTTATATGATTTTAATATAGAAAAAGGCTCAGTTATTAAAATACTTACTATACTTTTGTTTAATTTAAATGAAAACCTTTCACATTTTTACATAAAAAATCCGCGAAAATACAAGAGAGCGGATTGATTTAGGTAAATTTTCAACACATATCTCTTTGAAAATTCGCGGAGATGTAAGAGAAGGAATTAGTTACTCTCTTTTTTAGCACGTTTCACATAAAAAGAAATATTTTTCATTTTGATGTAGGCAGAAAGTACGAAAGAAAGCTGCTTGTTTAAGTTATTGATTGACTCCAACTTGGAATCAAAAAATTAGTTTTTAACGTTTTCACAGTGAGATAAACATACATATATTCCCGCAGATTCTTCATTATTTCTTTAAATATAATACAGGGCGACAATATTTGGTGGCAACAGTCTGAAAAGTTATTCAACGCTTTTAGTGATTCGACTTAAAATATCGTTTCGAGACTAATAACCCTTTTGGGCTAACGCTCCTTTGAGCTAATATTACAATTCAATATATATTTGCTTAACGAATGCTTACAATATGTAGCCTGGCCTGTGTACGAAAAGTATGTATCTTATAAATATTAATAGAAAAGCAATTATCAACTACAAATGCTTAGTGTTCTTCCTATGGATACTGTTAGCAAGCATAGTGATGTTACAATCGCAAATTTGTTAAAAATTGCAATGTCAAAAATTTAATAATAAAATTATATTGTTGATTTTATTCTTTTATTATATCAAATCAATAAAGTAATAGGTTAGCTTAATTTTAGTTGAATAGAAGTAAAGTTATGCATTGCTTAACGCAAGGAAATATTTCTCTGTTTATTACAATATAAAAATTAAAAAAAAGTTTTCTATTAAAATGTAAAATAAAAAGAAATGTTTAGTTTTAGGATTTACATAAACAAAATGCAGTTTATTTGCTTTATTTTAGTGGGAAGAGGCAAATAAATTTGAAGTTTTACTGTTTAAGTCTGTCGGAGAAAGCAGTGAGTTTTGAACTTCGTTCCCCGGAAATAATTTTTTTTGTCTGCATGCAGTCTCTATTTTTTTTTTCCCTAAATAAAGAAAAATCACAAACCGTAAAATTTCCTCACTTTAAATTGTTGTATAAACTTCACTGAAATAAAATGAGATTAAAATAAAAAATTAAAGCTCTTCACTTGTGTTGCGGTAAATATGTATCTGGTCTTCGAAAAAAAGAGAACCCGACTATCTGAATATTTCGAAAATTCAGGTGGGCTGCAGACGAATTAAAGCCAGATATTTTGGGAGTTCTATTGCAGCACTTTTAAGCTTAACACTATCGATTTTAGAACATCGATTTCAGACTTGATAGAAATTTTAAACTGTAAATCCGCAAAACTCAAAGCGAATCATATTGATGATTACATACATTTCAGCCACAATAACACACAAAATTTAAACTGCATGATAATCTTGAAGAAGCATTGGAAAATGCCTGAAAAAATTAGCTAACCTCCTCTAAAAATGGAATTTTAGAGGCGGAAGTTACCGAAATAGAGATGAACTACAATTCTTTATTCAGTTCCATACACTGCTCTAATAAATTAATTAAAATTAACGTCAACACTCGTTAATGCCCTTTTTCATTCTTCTTAAAGCCCGTATTATCTTAATTTTTTTAATTCTATTTACAGGTTACATTTGAAGTCGTGAATAGCTTATAGCTAAGTACAAGACGTAGAGAAGACAGGTTAATGACCAATTATTAGCGAGAAAAATCTAAGCTTAAATAACTGAGCCTTTGAAATGGTTTCAGGGTCGGATCGGGCGTTGCTAAATATATTCCATTACGTCACTTCAGTTCTTTTCATTTTACGTTCCTAGACCTCACTGCAAGTTCAAGGATACAAGCCGAGATTTTTATGACGCAATACTGACGTACAAGCGACCTTTGCAATTCAAGTTCGCTTGACAAGCATACTACTGGTGTAACTGACGTCACAGCATTAAGATCATTTCTACTCTAAACGTAGGCTTATTAAAATTACTGAAAGGGTAATTTAACAACGTATGATTAGACGGTGTCAGCAATTTAACTAGAATAATTTTTGTGATTGATAGCCGAAGATTTGTGTTCGTTATTGAGTTGTTTAGCAATACTATAGCAGCTGGGTGGACTGAGCTCACTTCGAAAGCTTAGTGACTCAAAGGAGTTATATGAGGATTTGCAGAAAACTTGTGTAGCGGGATCTCGCTATTGTTTAATAGCTCTTAGAATAAGTTGCGAAAAGTGATATTTTTATTTAAGTAAATGACTGAATTCATTTATTTATATAAATATATTACGTGTTTCATGTCGTATTATAACGCAACACGTTTATTTATGTAAATTATGTATCGTAATTCTCATGCATTGTAAGAGATTTGTTGGAAATAAAAGATACTGCTGAATAATATTGTAACTCTCATAAATACGATTATGAAAATTACGCTATGTGGACTCGTTAATTTTACGAAGATTGGGTGACCTGGGGTTAGCTGCAAAGTTCTGAGAGAAGAAACAAGTTATATTTCAATTATATAAGTAATCAAACACACTGATTCAAAACCTTTTGCGTATTTAAGTAAGGCGTTATTATTTATATGCTGTCTTGCGCATAAAAATTACAATAGTGAAGAAATACAAAAAATAATTCTGAATAAACTGTAAAAACAGTTTGTATAACAATTTGTTACTTATAGCAGAGTTACCAATGTAAGATTATTTCGTACGATAAATTATTACATATAATTATGTGTAATACTGACATTTTAAATTTAAAATTTTCTTTGAGCAAAATGATTTAGTTTATTTAAGCATAAATAATTTTTGCGATTTTCTGGGGCATGTTCATCCATTTCTTCTGGCAACTTTCTTAATCTCTTTATAAATATCTTTTGGCACTTACAAAGCAAGAAGGGAAAATTATAAAAGATTCGTTTTGTATTATCATGTATAATCTTATATACAGTTACGTTGCATAAAATTTAGAATTCTTTTTGCAATAAAAAAAAGCTGTAACTTTATTGATTATTTAAATTTAATTTTTAAACAAAATGAATGATTGTTTAGAATTAAAGAACATGCTTAAAAACATCAATTTCAAATTTTATTTAAAATTTTTGTTAAACATTAATCTTTGGAACAAAATATCTTCACAGTATGCAGATACTTCATTGCTTAAGACAAACTGTATTTTAAATAAGAATTTCTTCTATTGTGCAAAGCTCCTCTGCCTTAGATAAAAAACAACAACAAAAAAGTTTTATTTTTTAAAATTAGCTTAAAATAAGCCATTTAAACTTTAAAAAATTAAGTATTGCAATGCAATTATTAAAATGTGACAATGCACATCTTCATATTTTAAGGTAACTTTAAAAATGTGGGGAGACAACTAGCCTTTCTTATTTGCAACGTTTTGTACAGACTATATTTTTCGGAGCAAGAGACTTGCTAAATTAGTTATGCTTTAGTCTGGATTCAAACCAGAGATCTGTTCCTTTGCCAGACGGATCTGCAACCGCTTACTCCAAGACAGCTCACGTGGTGAGAACGCAATTATTCCTTACATTCTCCGCCACTTAGCACGACTGGACATGGATAATAGATCCATTCGCAAATTTAGAAGGTGAAGAGTTATAATCTACTGCATTTCAGTTCAGGCGCCATTGCAGATAATTTTTATGATCAGAAAACATGAAACATCAACGGCGTTCTCGCGGGAAATTAGAACCACAAATTTTGCAGTTGCTAGCTGGACGTGTTAATCACTTACATCCCGAGAATACGGAAGGGAGAAAGTGATGATTGTTTGCATAAAGGGAGTTAAAAAGGTAATTAAACTATAAAAAAGGCGTAGAATATAATTATTGCATCAAAGTAAAGTTTTTATCACGCCACTTTATCATTTCTAATAAACTAAATAATTTTTTGGTATTAAAAAAGTTTCCTAGCAAAAATACGAATTGAATTAAAGACTGAACAAAGAAATATTCTACAAATTAGCTCGAATGACTGTATATCTGTTTAAAATAAATACTGAAATGAAGCCCAGTATATTCCTTTTATGAAACTGGCATCAAGTTTGTAAATATTAATAGAAGCGCAATATTAGTGACAAATTTAAATTCCACACTCTATTCATATAAGAAATGGACAGAAAAATTTCTAAACAGTCTCACGCGTTCTCATTGTGTAATAAATATATATATATTTTATGATTTTTTTTTTGAAATTTGGTCAGCGTAGAAATGTAAGTAATCCGTGAATCAAAAGAAATTGGGGGGGGATGTTTTAATAATAATACTAAAGCCAAAATTACAGGATTTCACGTAACTTTTATTTTCGAATTGAAAATTTCAAAGTTGTATTTAGTGAAGACCAGAAAGGAATGGTGAGAAATAGTCGAAAATGTTTTGGGTAACTTGTCTCATATTGAAAGTATATACGCGGCAATTTACTTAGTTAAAACTGACTTTCGTCCTAAGTATGCCACATATAGACGTTTTCTTGTATGTTTTTGATAATTGGGTGTTAAACTTCCGCTTTACGAAGTAATGCAATACGTCTTCTAATGGCCAATTTAAAGGTAATTCCTACTCCCCCAAAGAAAAATCAGATAGAAAACTTTGCATAGAAACTTTGCTTAGAAACTATGCAGTAGTTGAAAACTTTCTTAATTCTCTTTATCGACTAACAAAAATATGGCATGTCACGCCATCTTTAGAAAATTCTCTATCTCAATTCCATGTTATAATTTCATTATATCCCACATAATTTTCATAAAAATCAGCCGAAACGGGTTATAAAATGCTATATAAGGGACGAATCCTAAATTTTCTTGAATTTAGATCTTAAAATGCGTTTAGTCTTCGAATGCTTCACATAAATTTAAGAAGAAAAATCTCTTAATTGATACTGAAATGTTTTAAGAAAAATTTTAAATCTAAGTGAAAAGCTAAAAAAGTAATTTTAAGAATGCAAAGTTTTCACAAATGCATTTATAATTGTTAAAACCTCAAATAAAATTTGTAAATTTATTTCATAATTAAAAACTTTCAAGCTCAGATCCGTTTTCTCAATATAAAACGACAAAAACATTTGCGTAATGGTTTAAGTTTTTACAGTTTCCTAGAATTTTGTATTCTAAACAAGCATAGTAATATAGAATTATTTCAAGAGCTCACTCAGATAGACATTAAATATGGAACTCTCTTCAGAAAATTTCACTCAGTTTGAATTCTGAGCGTCAAGTAGGACACTTGATTTCACATCGAGATGGTACTGATAATCCAAGCGAATTATAATTGGAGTTATCACTTTTTTACTTGATACTTTTACTAGGCGCCCATAAAACTAATTTTTTCAAAGTTTTGAATTAAAGTGTTTATGTATTTTCACTTTCTTCTAGTCAGTAAAAGAAGTGCTGTAATCGAGAAAATTGCAGTTATAACATTTCAATGTGAATATCCCTTTTGACTTTTTTTTTTCTTGACGTCCGCACGTACGAGCAGAGTAAAAGACTCTTTTTCGTAAGACGGACTGTAAAAGATTCAAAACGGATTTTTCGTGAATTCTGTACAAGCTGTATGTTTGTATGTATCTCGCATAGCTCAAAACCTATTAGCCATAGAACGTTGCAATTTTGTATACTGCTATCACATACAGGTGTGCACCTCCCTTTTTATTGCAATCGGAAGCATTAAAGTGCACATATATATATCAGTTATCCGGCTTAAATTACTTATCCGGATTTTGTTTTCACAGTCGTTAGTTGTAATCATATATCGCTAAATACAGAAGTATTTTAAATGACGAAAATATTCATATTTTGGCAATATTAAATTAAAAAAAATAATTTTGAACAAATAATGAAATCTAATTTTTAAAGCGGTCTCGAGATTCCTATGTTTGTATTTGGGGAGATTTTATACTCATTGTAAAAAAAATAAAATTATAATAAGTTTGACTCCCGTACGACAAATATTGACAGCAGTATTTAATTTCAAAATTTGCAGTTTTTGATGGCATTTTCAACTTGCCTTGACGGATCGGCTAAGTTAGAATAATTCGAGGAAATAAGTTTAAATGTAGTGGAGCAACAATGTATATCAGGAAGCCGTGTGGTGTCCAAACAGAATTTTTTACATTAGGATTTGAAAAATTCGAATAAAAGAGAAAAGCGAGAAGATTCGAGTTCTCAAATTTTTAATATTTTTCAAAATTCATGAAATTTAAAAATTCAAAAGTGTCCACCTCTACCGAAAACAGTACCGAGACAGGGAGTGGATAAATGTAATTTCTTTCAGATGAAGTTGTGTTCGTGTTTTCCATACACGTTAAGATAAATTATTGTTTGGAAATTATATGCAATTTGTGCCCTTCATTCCTGAAAATGTTTTTGTTTTCAATTTTATATGAACAGCCCTGCTTTTGCAATTGCAAAATCAATTTAAATGCTTTTTTCATGAAAAAACGAAAATGTTTTTTTAAAAAAATTCAAATATTTTCGGTAACTTAATATTTAGAAAACCTCAGCTTAACATATTCTTTCTAAGTCACTTATTAAAACTTCTGACTAAGACAATAAAATGGAGCTCATATTTAAATCAAGCTTACTACAACAGATAAAAAACAATTTCCTTCTTCTTAGCGAAAAAGATAATGAAAAAATACATGAATAGAAGCATCTTAACTGAAGGTAAGATTGGATTAGTAAAGTTTTCACAATCTCTACGGTATTGAATTCAGAGGAAGTTTTAATTTAAACTTATTTTTTATTATTAGCAGTTCACGGCCAATGAATATTGTCTTTAAATGCAATTATCCTTTGAGAAAATGGGAAAGCTTTTATTAAAGGTCCCATCAGACAACGCAAATACAATAGATTCAATAATAGAGTTTATGTCTATAGAAGAGAAA
>KK122107.1:250850-318056 GCA_000611955.2 Stegodyphus mimosarum | reverse complement strand
ACAGTAAGGGATTCTTTTCAATAGAAAGTGAAAAAGTTTTCAAGGTTTCTGTGGAATACTTTTGCTGCAATTATTTGTTTGGAATTTTTTATCTTAGTATGCCGAACATGACTTAATCGTTTAAATAAAGGTAAAATTACGTGAAGCTTACTATCTGATTAAGCGATAGGTAAAGGAGGTGCTCTTGGAGCTCTCCAGAGAATTGTTTTCTGACTCCTTAGGGAGTTGTTACAAGGATATTTTCTCTGAAAATGATAACATTAACTCATTATTGATGTATTTTGATTTAGGGATGCTTCAAAATTCTAAGTAAATGGATCCTAACAGGAAGTTATTTTAAAAAAGCACTTTATAAAAGGAAATTTAATGAATCAATAAGTTTAGTAAAAAATTTTGAAAAGAATATGCAACATAAATTTGTAAAACTAATTTTATGTAGAGTTTTTTTAGTGTAAAAGGAGAGTCTAAGATGAGCTAATTTTGGAAACTGATTTGGAGCAAGATAAATGTATCTGTAGATAACCGAAAAGCATCTGAATGGGATGAAATTAATCGTATCTGACGATCATCAGATCGTCAGATACGGTTAGAGAAAAAATGGATTTATGAGTTTATTAATAAGAAATTTGTTAAAGCATTTAATCTAAGCGTTGATTTGATTAAAAGTTAAAAAAATTAATCTCAGTTTAGTTATAACATATTTTCTCCCTTCTTTCTTTGTACCTTCGTGTTGTAAATGGACGGCAGTTCTTTCGCTCAAACGGAAGATCCTGAGTTCAAATCCCTGTGAAAGTTCTGCACATTTCTGAAGTTTCTGCATCGAAATAATCTAATGAGTGTACGTGGTTTAATTTAATTATTAGCCTAGCATTCCAGAATGTTGGATGTATTTTTGTCTCGTCCTTAACTAGCAGTATTAGAACACTAAATGAATAGAGCAAAATTAAATACTTCTAATAGTAAAATAATTAAAGGTTTATAATGAACTTTATCTCAAAGCACAGAAATAAATTGACAGGAATTTGCTTTCGAATTCAGCAAGAAACAAGGAATTAAATTTTTACAGTTTACAATTAAGTACAGTGCACTACAGCAGTAGAATGAGCTTCCAGAACTGGCTTATTAGATGCCTTACACGGTTATAATGCCTCAAGCCCTAGAGGCGATCAAGGAGGCCCAACTCCTCGGTCAACCCATAGGCACTTATATATGATACACACACTCTGGGAATAAGTACGCAAGTCAAAGGTGGACGGCAAGCATCCAGCAACAAAGAGAAGAACAAAGTACATCGTATTCCGTCCCCAGGTGTTGACCAAAGGGAATCAAACCCCAAGGACAACCTTCAGTATCAAACCACGTAACGTCCCCACAACCAAGGGGCAGACAAGATTGTACCAGTACGATCCCTACCGAGCCTGAACCTACCACCGAATAAACGATGGTTCTAGTCATTGTGAAGATTGATTATTTACCTTACTAGTCGAGACAATCTAGGTAGAGATCCTAGCCAGAACATTGGGAGTTGCCTCCCAGAGACTCCCGGGGAGAATTCAAAATTAAGTATGAAATCTAGCGCTTTAACTGCGTGATTATAACTCGATATTCAAGCAAAGGAAGAGTTTCACATCTGGTAGCAATAAACTCGGGCCGACACAAACAAATGAGTTTAGCTACATCCGACTGATGATACCAGTCTTTTTACTCCTATTTAAAACGCCTCTAATTTTAATTTTTTCTGGTGGAGTAGACGAAAACGTAGGAATACAGGATAGACTCTGGCATATGCAAAAGCGTTTTCGTTAAAAAATGAACCTTACAAAGTGAGGTATCCTGAGTTTTGACACGTTTGAAAAAAATTCGCCCTGAACAAAGTGAAACACATCGTAACGAAATAATCGAATCGTATTCTTTTGAATCCAGTTACTTAGTTACCGATCAGAAAATAATAACGAAAATTAAATTATGGCGGCGAAAGATGGTGATTAGTACAAAGTTCTTGCTAAATACATTAAATACATTGAAATTAAACATTATCGAAAACACAGACACAAATGCTGCTAATCATACAGTTATTGATACATTGATACTGGCATAACAGTTATGTCAACCCTATGGCCTCAAAATAATTGCTTTCAAAGTTTCATCTTGTTCTACTTAACGCTGAATTTTTTTTCTGAAATTTAATATCGCATGTAGATGACATGTCCAATATTTCCATTTTCTCCGATGATAACTGCTTCAGGTTTTTCAAGGTTTTGCCTGCTGATTTTGTCTGGTAAATAGAATCTTTCGAATACCTATAAAGGAATAAGTATACAGGGTTAATATCTGGAGCGGACGGATGCGAATATGTTAACCAAATCTGAAAATAAGACTAGGGCTTTATGTGCCATTGCTTCGTATTTTTGAAATCATATATCTATTCATCAAAATATTTCGGAAGTCATTATTTTTTTCAGGTAAATAATCACGTTTAACTTCATAGAAAGATGCTGTTACTAAGCGGAATGTAAAGGTGGCAGCTCGAAAAGTGCTATTTTTGGGTCACAGGATTATTATATCAATATCAATAATTCTATTACTTGAAACTATGTTCAAACGATATGTAACAGATCAACGGTATGCTCCATTTTGGAAAATAAAAGTAAAATTAAGGAATACTTTCGAAATTGCGCAATGGTATCTTCAAAGATTGTTTCCAAAAGACATGACACATTGAAGGATGAAATGAACGGATCTTCGTCATCTGGATTGATGATAGCACGAGGGTCTTAGTTTGCATGAAGAGTGAAACATTAGATTAAATTCAGATTCAAGCACGATGTTTCAAGAAAGTAATGGCTGGTTCGCAAATTTAAAATGAGATATTTTCTACATAATATTAAAATCACTGGAGAATCGGCTGATGCAGATAAAGATGCTGCGAAAGAATTTATTTCCTCATTGTCCAAAATTATTGTAGATGGAGAATATAGTTTTAGGCGTTTATAAGCGGTGATCTCTTTATTATGGAGGTACATAATAGGCGGGCCGCCATTGCCTCCTATGAAGGGACATACACACCATGGGAGGGGACTCTCAGCCTGAGAGGCTCGAGGTCTCCCTTACGCAGTAAAATCGCTCCAACCACTGGAGGCGATCCGAGGGGGCGCAACTCCCCCGGCCGTCAATACAGAGGGACAGAATTTCCTCAACATTTATAAATTCCAAGTCACGTCATAGGGTTGACATCGCCGTCCCTCCACATTGACCGAAGTGGAGTCTATCCCACCTCAGACAGCCTTCGATATCATTCACGTAACGTCCCCGCAGCCATGAGGCAGACAAGACAGTACCATATGGACCCTGCGGAGCCTGAACCAACCACCGAATAAGCGATGGCTCTAGTCTTGTGAAGATTGTTTATTTACCCCAAGAATCAAGGCTGTCTAGACACTACTCTAAACAGTTACCTGAGTAGTACCCCAGATCTCCTCCCACAGATAGTCGGTTCTTCCACCCAATCAGTCCCCAGCATCATTAGCCCAGGCCAGCTAGATCGACCTGGTTACCGGCAGGGGCCACGAGGAGGCCAGTGTTGGACGGTGTAGGAGAAGCTATATGGTAGCGCGTCTCTACCCCGACAGCTGCACCACTCTCAGAAGGCCCAGATCGAACCCCGGGTCTCCTACCGCCAGCGGTCGATTCCGGTGATCCGTCCTTTCCAACTTCAAGGGAGCAACAACTATTCCCCTCCTATGAAGGGGCAGAAAAATTATATCCATGTCTCGAAACTCGAACCCGAGCCATTGGGTACAGCAGTCAGAGTCACTAACCACTTTCCCGTCTATATCCTTATGTTCATTAAATAAAAGAAACTGAAGTGTGTGCAAGATATGTGGGCTGAAAATGCGACTGAATACGGGCATATGAGTTTAACCCTCTCAGTGTTATGGTCGGAAAATTCAGTATAGAAGGCTGGCTTCTTTATTCATTACACATGAAAATTTCTGCCAGCTTTTAATGCGTCCGATTTTGGTTTAGTAAAGGAAAGGAATCAAGGTAAAAGGTGAGAGAGTCATTTTTTTAATTAAAATCAAGTAAATAACATTTATTCATGACATTTCGAGGAACTTTGAAATTTAATGGCTAAACGCTAAACGCTCGGAGAGATGAATTTTCACCCCCCTTCAACGGCGGGCTTTAGCCGTGTATGGGTGTTGGCCACCACTAAAGCCGGAAACGGCGGTCTCTTTATTATTGGAGGCATCTAATAGGTGGGCCACCGTTGATTTCTTTGAAGGCAGGGGCAAATTACGTCCATGCCTTCTTCTCTTGTGATCTTGTGATCTTCAATCTACGACTAATATCGACTTCTATGAGTCTTGATTAGTAAATCAAACTGATTGCCATAGGCCAATAGCGGTAGTAATTAAGAAATGATGCCCTTTGGCATCAACACCCGGAGGCGAGAAGGATAAGCATAATCAGATTAGCAATATTAAACTGGCATTGTTACATCAATGGCATTTGAACTTGAACTCAGGCAATAATCTTTAGAGTTGCAGGAAGCAGGAAATCATTCTGTTAATGCATGGCATACTACGGTAATTTTATTCCCGACATGGCATAAATCAGCAGTTTTAAGGCAAAGAAATTTAAGCAAAATTAGGCAGGATGTTCGTTTAAACTTAATTAGCAATTAACATACAAAATCAAATCGTTCTTAATCATGAGTTGATAGCAACTACATCGTTGACATCGTAGCTCAGAGTGAGCTGACAGTCAAAGAACCCGAGACTACGTTGCGTGCTAATCGGAACTTGGAAGTTATACATTTTCACAGTTATCTTGCAATTATAAGCACTGAAAACACTTATTTAAATGATTTTGGCAGATCTTTCAGATGAAGTAACCTTATTGGTTATCGATGGTCACTTGATCGAAGAAAAAATTTTTCATTAACATTGAATAAGTAAAATAATTGTAAAATAATCAAAGTCCATAAGCTTTGTCAGGAAAAAATAGCAAAGTCCATAAGCTTTGTCAGGAATATGCAAAATAAAAATATTTACACTATTTACAGTTTTTACCACCATAATACATTGTGGTGAATCGATCGTGGACGTTTGACCACCGATTCCACAGTGGGATCATAATCTGTTAGTTGCCTAATTGCAGCATATGGAGAGTTTTTTATTGCTTCGAAAAAGTTATGAGCTGTTATGAGAATTTGGTTGTGAATTGGTTCAATTCCTAAGTCCGAGTGAATTTGAGAGTTTCGAACGAACCATGGTGCGTTCACGATTGATCTCAGAATCTTGTTTTGCAGTACATCTATTTTGAGTCTTTCTGTTTTGTTTGCTGCGGCCCATGCAGGCACTGCGTAGAGTAATATTGGTCGAATTAGAGAAATATATAGCATTTTTTTAACTTTGATATTGAGTTTTGATTTTTTCCCTATGAGGGCATAGATTGACATGAATGCTGCATTTGCTTTATTTATAATGTAATTTATATGCTCTTTGAAATTTAAGTTTTTGTCCACATAGACTCCAAGATATTTGTAAGAATTTGCGACAGGGATGATGATATTTTCTATTTTTATGTCCGTATTGACCCGCATTCTTGTTTTGTACCTTCTGTATAGAACTACACAGCATTTATTTGCGTTTAAATTAATTTTCCAGATTTTACACCAGTGTGAAATGACATTAACATGAAGTTGAAGATTATTTAGAGCTATTTGAGGGTTCCTTGATTCAGTAAGTATGACTGTGTCATCTGCATATTTAAGTACTTTCGCATTAAGAGGGTGTGGTAGGTCATTAATATATATATTGAAGTACTTTGGGCCTAAAACACTTCCTTGGGGGACCCCGGTGAAGATTACTTTTTTAGTTGAAAGAGTATCGCCACAGCGAACTTGAAAGGTGCGTCGTTTAAGATATGAGATGGTGAGAAGTAGGAAGCTGTCTGGAAGCAGAAAATTTGATAGCTTATGAATGAGGCCTGCATGCCACACACGATCAAACGCTTTTTCAAAATCGAGGAAGCATGCAGCAACCCCATTCTTTTTAGTGAATGCCAGAGCAATGCTTTCAACCAAGTTTAAAATTTGGTGTGTAGTACTATGCCCTTTTCGAAATCCAAATTGGAGGCTGTCAATTAGGTCGAATTTTTCTAGGTGTTCAGTCAATCTTGCCGATAAAATTCTCTCAAACACTTTTCCCATTACAGGCAAGAGGCTGATATGCCTTCTTCGAGTCAAACCTGAGCCTTTCACTGCGGCAGCCTGAGTCTAACCATTTTCTGGTTCTGGGCGGACTAGTTAAAGAAACAGGTGCATGAATCGAAATGGATGAATGAATTTGTTCCGTTGGCTACTTGTCTAGCAATGTAAAAGTAGCCGTGAAAGATGTATTAGAGCATAATCATACTATCAACAAGATAATACTTTTTCAAATACAAATATATGTGTTCCAGATTAATTTTGCTAAGTCAGGTTCTTTCTTAAAGCATTCGCAAACTCTGAATTACCTTGCTACGAACACACTACTACTGTCTTCACAGAAGTTTATATATGACATCGAATTTGAACTATTTTATCCAGAGAAATACAATGTTTTATTTTGTTAACAAAAGTATTAAGAAGCGATGCGTGGAAGCAGTAATTACGTTCTTAGGAAACATTTCATCAATGTTTGACAGGCAGATGACGTAACGGGTACGGTTTCCTACTCCTCCAAGTTAATTTGAAGAACTGAATGCTTTAGTTTGTCTTAACAAATCGCGCTATTTACAAAATCGGACTGCCACGGTGTTTACGCTTTGTAGTAGCTAATAGTTCAAGGTTTTCCTGCCAATGAGAGCGTTGCCTCTTCTCTCGGGAACTCTTGTCAGTGGGATATTTTGGCGCAACTGTGTCACTGTCATTCAAGCTTAAGATGGAAAAAAAGTCGTAATTTACAATTAGCTCTTTACTTAGTAAATTCTATCTAGTCGCCATTTGCATGCATTGCTCGAAAGAAAGTTAGATAAAGCGAATCTGAAATGTTTTTATATGTAATACTCCTGCGTAATTTACATGACAAAATGCTGTGCAACTGAAACAACAGAAACAATATTTGCGTGAGACACAGTTTTTGCAGCTATAATAACTAACATATTTTTAAGAAGCTATAGATCATAATCTCCTATCGTGGCCGCTTCCGCTCACCAGTGAGTTTTGTTGAGATCTGAGGTGTTACTATGTGAGGGAACTGAAGAAGAAAACTGGCAACAAGAAGGCACTTAGAAAATTTCATCGTTTAAACTTTTTTAAAACAAATGCAAAAATATTATCTTGAATTACACAAACAGTCATGTATTTTTAGAATTATCATCATCAAATTTCGTCAGTCGGCAAGTCACACATGTTGGTTCAAGTTGTATATTTATATTCCTTTTTACCTCTCAAATTCCGGCAGAATATACAAAATGCAAGTTGCTAGCTGTCTGTCTAAAATAAAATACAATAGCAAAGCATGATCATAAGTCCATATTTATTATTATATTTCTTTATATGCATTTCTTTCTCTTTAGTTAAAATTTGCATTAAATTAAAAAAAAAAGTAAATGAACGTACGATAGTGACATTCACAAAAGGAAACATTAAAAAACTACTATTTAAACAACTAAGATTACAATCTCCGTATAAAAAAATTCGAAAGAAAAGGAATAGAATATAAACGTTATGCATGTCACACTGAAGGCTGATTCTCCAAGTGGCTAGTAAAAAGAGAAAAATTAAATTGCATCTAAAGTTTTATAATACAAATATAATACATCGAAGAAGGATTTACTATTGTAAATTCTAAAAGTCTATTAAAAAGCATCACCTCTCTCTTTAACTCTCTCTATATTTTTTCTAGTAGATTATTTAATATATTATCTCCTTTGAAAACGACAGCTAGAATTCTATAAATTGAATTAACTCAATAACATATTTAAAATGGAATTATTGAAATGAAATAGTTAGAATCGAAAATGTAACCAACAAACTAAGTAATTATTATCATTGAAAGGAAATTAGTAGACTTTTCAAGAGGAAAAAAAACTGACTTCCAATCAATTAACAATAAAGCGAAAGTGTTTCGTCTTTTTCTCAAGTAAGAATCAAGACTGAAAAAGCTGTTAAGTAAGATTGAGCTAAAAATTACTCATAGTGCTAATTAAAAATGAGTAAGGAATTGGCGTTTCTGTCAGTCTTTAAATACAATCTTCAAATCGGAATATATAATTCTTACAAGAAAGAGTTTGATTTTCTTACTTGATAAAATTGCTCCTCGATAGTTTCGCCTTTGATCATATTAAAATAATGGAAACTTGTAGTGAGACAACATTATTAAAATTAACTGACCCTAACTGGCAACAGGCATTCAAATTCATAAATTTTAATTAAACACATCCCCGTCTCAAAGATACACTTTCCACAATTTTGCGTTACTTTATCCAATGTTGCGTCACGCTTTCTCTGCAATTTCTTTACACCGCTATATCATTAGTCCAACTGCTGCTGAGGATTTACGCAAAGACTTTCCGACTACAAATACGACGGCTGTGAGTATGCATTGCTTCATTTGATTATTTATTTTGCATTTTGCATTTTCCATTTTTTGTTTGACTTTATCATATGATTTCTCTTATGTTTTGGACTCCCAGGAAGCTTGCAGTATTTGATTATTTCTTCATATTTGTTCACGAGATTTTGGTCTCCCCTTTTCCCTCTCACTCCTGCTTCCCCTTAGAGATTTTCCCCTTAATAATTCTGACGCCATGGGCCCTTCAAGCGACAATTCAGTGAGCTTTATAAGGCCGATTTATCTGGCCAGTAAGGATACAGATATGACCATTGGACGCAATGCTATTTGTCATCTGCTGCAGCTTGAATAAACCACGTCTCTAGCTTTGTCTCCTTTCTTTATTTTCTAAAATGTAAACTGCATATATCGGAATAGTGGAGCGCTTTAAGCATCCCTAGTATTGCACCAGTTTTATGCAGAAATGCATTTATGAATAATGATTCTTGTGAAAAAAGTAAAACGACGCTTTAACCATAAATCTAGTTGTGATGCTTGCACCAGTCGTCATCTAAGCAAGTCTTTTCGGCCATGATTAAATAATGACTTGGTTTCTCATCGCATGAAAACCGCAACATTATACATACACACACACATATATGTACATATATCCATATATGTACATAAATAGCTATAGATAAGTGGACATAATTGTAAATGCAAATGTTTATAAAAATTATTAATTAGATATATCTTAAATTATAAATATATTTTTATTTAAATCAGTTCCAATACATTATGAAAAAATCTGATATGTACACCACATGACTTCCTTGTAGGGAACATTAAATTATATGAATTTTTTCCTGCATTTCACTTAAACGTATTGAATTGAATTAAATATACTTCGTCGATAGAGCATAAACCGCAATAGAATAAATTCACTTTTAAAATTCACTATCTTTATTTACCATAGCAATACTCTGGCGCTAGGTTCCCTTAACAGTGTTACATCTCATTCACTTTACAACTCAGAATGCAAAATAATTATATCGTCTGAAGAATTATCTAATCGTTGTCACATTTTCTATTCAAATAATATAATAAATCTAAAACGATGCATAAAAGAAACTAAAGAAAAAAGAAACAGTTTTTCACAGACGAGTCAGCGCTGCTTACCTAATGCCCATGCGCTACTCGTAAACATTCTCTTCTGTCCGAAATAGATGGACGACAGTATTGTCTGCTGATATGAAACACTTATTTCCTCGAATTTCATTAGAGATGTATTTCTCATTCAATTAATTCAGTTCTCACTTCGCGGCAAGGCAAAAATAATAAAAACATAGAACATCTTCATTGAAAATTTAAAGATATAGAAAACATAAAACACGAAATACAGTTAAAAAATTCCAATTAAAATTACAGATTCTGCGAAAAACAAGCAATTCGGCGAGCGGGCAAGAAGACATATTTTTCAGGGGCACAAAACTGAAAGTTTAATTTTGTCTCACTCGGCAAAAGGACACTGAAGGCATAGAAACTGACTTAATTTGTTGTGGACACTATGCTGAGTCAATATATGGGATAATTTAATAACTTAAATGATAATTACAGAATGGATTAAGCATAATTTAATTTTCAATAATAAAAGAAGACGTTACTTTGTTGTTGCGAAGCTTAGTTTCTCTGGATGGGCAACACATCCACTGTTCTACATTCAAATGTAAACAAATATGGCTGCTATGGACAAAACATTTAGACTTAGCCGCACTTAAATAACTTTTAAAGTGTTGATAATTCTAAAACTATAACATGCAGGTTAACTAAAGGCATAAAAATCTTAACCGTAAGATAAGAACAGCATAATTCAATCCTTTTAGAGCAAAAAATGCTCAATTTACAAGCATATAAAAATATAGAAACTGAGGTTACTGAGCCGAGTAACAGAATATATATATATATATACCTTTGGTGCGGCCGACTGCAAACAAAATAGGAGGTGCACATCTACATGTTACGGCAGTCCTATATACAAAATTTCAACGTTCTGAGGCTACTCGTTTTTGACTTACGCGAGATACATACATACGTACGTACGTACGCACAGACGCTACGAAAAAAAAACTCTTCAGAATCCATTTTAAATCAGTTTTATAATTTATTTGGGGATTCATTTTACATACAATAGAAATTATACAATAAGCTGTAGTGAATACTACAGCTCATTGCCAAATATCCTTAATATATTTTAATTGTGCTCTGAACAAGAATTGAATGAAAAAAAAATCTTTTAAACATTTTACTTTTTCAGCGGATAAAACCATTTTAGATCTTAGCAATTAATATGGATCAGCTAATTTTTTTCCTTCATATCTTTGCAGTTACTTTTATATAGCCTTTCGTATGTTCTTTTATTTTTTAGAATATATTGACATGACTAATGTTTGCTCAAATATCAATTGCTTCATTATTTTTATCGAAGAATTAGTTTACAGTGAATGAGATTGTGGCAATCATCATACATATTTTAATTTCTATCGTAAAATTCCCTTTTCACTTTTTCTGTGCATACTATTTCTCAGAAAACATCCTAAAAGATTAAGAAAAGAGCTTAATGATTATATCATAAGATACAGGTCAGACTAAATGGATTCAACATGATAATGTTTCAGAATTTGCTTAGGAAATATTAGCACAGGTTAAATTAGGTAAGTCAATTGCTTCTAGACTCTGCAATATTATACCACAATGAGGGATTTTTTAAAATTTATTTTTTACATGCTCTACCATTAGCCACTACACGGAAAAGAAGGGATGTCCATGGAGGACTTTTTAAGGAAAACTGACTAGTATCCACGATACAAATGAGGAAAACAACAAAAACGTCCATAGAGCTGGCTCGTTCTCCGGGACTGGAACCCCGAATCGAACTACCAATGTTCAGCGGCTCTTACAGCTCGACTGCTGGTGAGCTCATAGAAGGATTTCTGTTTAAAAAGTGTGAAAGCATAAAAATAAAAAAAAAGAAGAAAATTCTTTTTTATTTATTCTATTTTATAAGTACTCTTTATTTCCATCAATAAGATACACGATCAAGAAGTAAAAATCTAATATTTAAAACTACGTTTACTACTTTTAAATAATTTCATTTGTTGTCAATAACGGATAGATTAAATATGAAAGACTGGCAGAACATTTGAGCCTGTAAGATAAAAGTATTTTATTTCGAGATGTGACAGCACATGGTTTTAAAATTGCTGAATTTTTTTTATTAAATTTGGAAAATAAATATTTTAACCCTTTGCCGAATCGCAATATACAAAGGCAAAAGTATTTTATTTCAGGTCTTTCAAATATCTGGGTTTGTAATAAAAATTCAGTAAGCTTGGGTAAATATTAAAAAAAATGAATTTCAAAATTTGATTTTCGAAGTACGCAAGTGTTCGGGTGTAAGGTAGAGAGAGTGTGTTCAAAATCGGGTGTCTCTAGGTGACATCATTTTCCCATAGTGAGGTGATAACACGTACAGATTCTTCATTTTTTTAATGACAGAGAATAGAGTAGCAGATTATTAAAATCAGAAAGCATCATAAAACTTAAAAACCTAATAATAATATACCAATTTGCATCACATATGAAGCCAGAAACATCTTTTATTAATTATGAAAAAGCTGCTAATTTTCGCAAAAATTATCAACTGAATACATTATAAATTAAATGCATCTTAATTTCTGTTAAGTACATATGTTACTAAAACATAAAATAAAGATTTAAATCATTAAGACGCATATTTCTTGCTTTTAAATTGTTTAATTAAAGGATCAATAAATGACTGATTAAATTTGAATGAAAAATCGTAGATCTTATGCTGTTACGAAATGTAACATTCTCAGAATGGCCTATGAACCAGAATGCGTAGAAAATAAATTAAAGTTTTTATGTTTCGAGCAATAATGGTACTTGTTAAAAACCACTTCTAGATGCTTTCCGTTCCCCTCATGCGTCAGGTTTGCCAGGACAAGATTTAACTTGTTAATTGACTGTATTACACTTGCTTCGAGGTATAGAAAAGAAATTTTGTAAAATTCCCCTCTTTTAATGTACTAGTATTTACTATAAAATTTAGTTAAAATAAATATTTAATCTTTCGAAATAGAAATCTATGGCTCAAACCAGTAGTATAATTTGTAACATTTACTATTATTATTTAAATCAGCAATTTTCCATTTTTAGTTAGGAAAACAAAAATTCGGTGAATTTCATTATCGAACACAGGGACAAAAACAGCTGGTGAGAATTTGGTTTATCTCACTACGACAAAGCGTCGAGGGCTATATGCCTAAGGGGAGGGATGCTTTCGTGGAGTACTTTCAAAGGGAAACTGGCTCGTATACACGTTAAGCATAGGAAAACTACGAAAATGCTCATGCAGCAAGCCCTTTCGCGGGATTTGAACCTTGGACCGAACTACCAGTATTCAGCGACTTTGCCGCTCGGCCGCTGATAGGGCTTAGCTGGTGAAAGATTTATATCTTAGTAGTTGAATATCTGCGTACCAGCTTTGCTTTAAATCACTTTGTATATGGTCAAACTGACTCAAAAAGATGTCCCAAGGTATGTGAAGCTATGAACTTGATACATGGTAAATTTACTCGTCGAGTTAGATGAATGATACATCCACCTACCTAAAGAAGTCTTTTACGTTTTAAATTTTGTATGACCCTAAAGCTATTATGTATAAATTTTAAGTAATATTTACTACAAGCTGATAAGAGCAAGTTTACGAATATGTCACACTTCATTTGCAAAACTGTTTGTGTTATGCATAATATATACCTATTTGTAGATTTTAACATTTTGTTTCGTATTGTCCCTGAAAATTGCTGGTTCTATCGGGAGCATGGTCAGAACCTGCTTCAAAACTCTTCGGCGAAAGACTCAGGAAATTCAGATCTTTGCATTTGGTGCCTGAATCGTAACTAAAAAGATGAATCCTAAGGAATAACAATTAATTTATGTTATAATTCAATAATAGTATTTTAACAACAATAATAGTATAATAGTATAATAGTTTCAATAATAGTATTTTGCGCATCATGAAAAGAAAAGGATAAATATTTTATTCAGAATTTTGCAATCTGTTAAGAAAAATATCTTCCATTACTCAAGAAACGTTATTATTTTTATCACAATATAAGGTATTTTCTCTCCCCCCTCTCCTCGAATAGGGCTCTTATTCGCGATGTGTAACGTGAATACGAGCCAGTTTCCCTTTGAAAGTCCTTCATGAAAGCATCCCTTCCCTTAGTCAGATAGCCAACGAGTGCTTTGCCATAATCAAATAAATCAACTAAACCAAACCCTCTTTTCTCCGTGGCTTCTTGTCGTAACAGAAGTAATGTAACTTGTTCCAGCTAGCAATCGAGAGTTCTGTTGTTCCAATACTGGTGAGGGCATTGAACATTTTTCACCATCGATAAATCTAATCACTCTACAAGTGGCGCAGGAACTAAATTGTGGTGGGCAGTAATTCGTCACCCCCAGGATTTTCAACTACGTCCCCTTATCTCCAGTCGCACTTTAAAAGAGGGACTATTTAAGGAACTTTCTTCCTCCTTTCTGCGTCACATCATAGTGTAAGTGGATAGCACGTTCGACTAACGCTCGTGAGGTCCAGTGTTCGAATCTCGGCTAGAAGCGTAGCTAAGGTGGA
The DNA here is from genome assembly GCA_000611955.2 of Stegodyphus mimosarum. Classification (NCBI taxonomy): domain Eukaryota; kingdom Metazoa; phylum Arthropoda; class Arachnida; order Araneae; family Eresidae; genus Stegodyphus; species Stegodyphus mimosarum. Next base: position 303,797 of record KK122107.1, on the reverse strand, counting down.
GCAAGGGGGGACAACTGCTCTCGAGCGCATCATCTGAGGGGCGCCAAATTGATGTTATGAAATTTTAAAATGAAATGCTTTCCATTCTTGCAAACAGGAGGGGAAGCGAAATCCCCGGCCGTTGAAAACACTAGCTACATCTCTCATCTTACAAGGGCATTGCACATTTTTCAAGTCTCCTGCATCGATAAACCTAATGACTCTACAACTAATAGCAGTACAGTGTATCCGGTATATCTTAAAAATTCACCACTTAAATGGAGGACAACAAAAAGAGAAAAGATTGCACTTAATAATCGTTACTTCTTTTTCATCTATCTTTTAATCCAGTTCTTTCTTGACTCGAATAGGCATCGACAGCCAATTACACACCTTATCACATTCCGATATTTTTCATGTATCCTTCAATTACATATTGCGTCATCTTTCAAATTTAAATGTTTGGTATAATTTGATGACCTTTATTACGACTAAACCCAATTAAACTAGTAGCCTTACAATAACATGCCGATCGCGAACATGTTTGCAACTCTCGCAATTTATTTCTTAGAATACGTAGGGAGTGGAAACTCTTCAAGATTTTCACTCCAGATAACTTGCATAATTTATCGAGGTCGCATTCGAAAGGTACCGAAACAATGCGGCAGGTGTTAGACAAGGAGGGGACGCTCTGTGGAATTGGTCTATGTTGTGAAATACCGGTCATGTGTCTGTAGTCCCTGACAGCTGACAATCGAGTGGTAGAGACGATCTAATTTTAAACAAAGGTCCCATGATCAGCATACTCAACCTAAATTAAGGATTTTTTTTCCGTTAAAATTCTTAGAATAGTTGTCTTAATTAAGGTATTTTAATGGTTAAAATATTTAAGCAATAGAGGTGTTAAATGGGTACTGATCGTGAAATTGATTTAAAAGCAAGAACCACGTCATTCTTATCGTAGCGCGTTTTATTTGATTCAGTATCGAAACAGTTATGCGTATGGAATTTAAAAATGTATTTTGGGGTATAATAGTTAACAATGAATCATGAGTGGAATATTTACAAGTTCTAGTTTACAAATAGAGAATTTCGGAGCTTAAAATTTAACTCTACTATTCAGAATTTGTCGAAGAAAATGTCTGAAGAGATACGTTTCTATAACTGTTATATTCGAGGATTTGGAATAAGAGGTTTCTCTAACCTCGCAACTAACGTTTATTTACCCTAAATGATTTTATTGATGCCTTTCCGTTTGTCACTATAATAAAAATACAATGAATGTTCAGATCAAACAGAATCTGAAAAACATAAAGAAAGTTTAAAAAATATGCTGTAAAAATGCGAAGGGGATCAAAATATGCAAATTTTTTAATAGAGTGCGTTTACGAAAATGACGCGTTCAGGTGGTACTGATCGTTGTTGAGGGATAGATGAAAGCATTCTGCTGCCGTAAATCGTGATTCCTAATGCGAATTTCTGGTGATATGCATCGCTACTCGAAAGAAAAGCTCATTGACGTACATTTAACCTGTGGCGTCCTGCAGATGAAAACGGAACCGCTACTCAAAGAAGATACTCGGGAATAACCGCTAATAAAGCAAACACAAATAATAACTACTTAGAGAAGGGATGAATTCGTGAAGAACTTTCTAAGGAAGACTGCTTTTATATACGTTATAGATGAAAAACCACAGAAAAGCTCACGAAGCCAAGCAATAATCAAAATCTGAAGCAGGATGGAATGCAATTTTACCTACTCAATCACGGATTTGCGTCTAAATTTAAATAAAACTATTTTGTAATTTTGTTTACCTCGATTACTAATTTCTCTAAAAGACGATGAAACTTCAGAGGTAATTTTTGCAGAAAATAAAATCATTTATTATGAGTACAAAGGGGCAACTTGCCCAGAAGGTCTATTCATTTCGTTTTGGCATCAAATTTTGAATATTGAACGTTTCCACCCAAATATGGGCATCTAGAAGCCCAAATTTGAAATCTGGGATTTGTTTTATTATCGATTTCACATTTTGTAAAACTTTAACGAATTTTTGATTACCAAACTCAAGGATTTCAAAGCGAGCAATGGCAGCGTTGTACAGAAAAAAAAACATTTTTATCTCCAACGCGCGAGACTGCGTATCGGAAATTCTAAAGATAGGCTCATTTTAAAATTATTTTGCGACATTGTTCTTGAAGTGAATTTTATGGTTTAAGTGCGAAGAACATGATATTTAATAAATAAAGGTAACAAACAATATGTTAAAAAAACACCTCTTTGGCCGTAATTTAAAATCTGAAACCTTTCAGAATTTTTTTTTTAAGCCTTATGACTGTATATCAGCATCCTTTCAGATTTCGAGGTCTTTTATTTCTTTTAATATGGTATAGAGAAAGCCCAGATTAGCTTGGTTTCTAAAATTAGGTTTATTTAATTAAGGCAAAGCACTCAAAGGCTATCAGTCAAAGGAGAAGGATGCCTTCGTGTAGCGACTTGCTAAGGAAAACTGACTGGTATATATGTTATACATGGGGAAAACAACGAAGACCCCTATGCAGCCAGTCCGTTCACCGAGATTCGAACTAACTACCAGCGCTCAGCGGCTTTACCGATTGACCACTGGTGGCGCTCTAAAATTAGGCAAAAAGCAATTTTGATTTAGCATACATTTTAATTTGTTTCGGGAGAGGAAGTTTAATTTCATATTTTGCCCTGGCGTTGGTTTCTGCAGTAAGTAACAGATTTTATCTGGCAAAAAAGCAGATCTATGCAACAAAGAATAACTTTCAAAATGGCAAAAAGATATCAGTTATTATATTTTAGGGAATCGTCATTTGAATTCAAAGCCATGTTTGAAACCTAGCTCAGAAAATTAAAATCAAATTTAAAACATGGTGAATGATATTGGAGATCTGTATAACTGATGTTGCTTACCCAAACTGCGGCGTGGTCAGATTTCTTTTTAATTTAAAGTCTACTTCCAATTTTTTTAATACTGTTACTTATTTAAAACGATAAAAATTGTGATTTTCAGTAAGTTTAGAACTACTGAGTAGTTGTTTAAATAGTCTCGGAAAATAAATTTAAGATCTTCTATTAGAATTTCTCTCATTTGATATTATTATCTAGAATAATATCTGCTCAGACGTTTTTTTCTTCTTTATTCTTTCACAATTTAAACTAATATTATATTCCGCTAAATATTTAAAATAACCTATATAAATATGTAATTCAGAGCAAAAGTAGGTTTGCCTTCATGCAAAGCTGTGGCCTCAATTTAGTTACACAATAAATTTGGAATATTATCATTCTTTAAAAAAATACGTTCTTTTCTTTACACGAGAAGGCGCGGAACTTCTTTTTTATTGGTTACTTTGGGTCAAGTAGTTATTATGCTTTTCTACGCCATTTTGAGTGTTTATCGACAATTCTTTACAGACCTAAATCTCGTAAATATAATCTGCACAATCGATTCTTTTGGCTGGTAAATGTATTAATGCCATGGAACGAGACCCAACCTGGATTTAAAAGAGAATCAAATACATTCATTATTTTTATATTGCGCAGAAAGAAACAAAAGATCGCCTATGTGAATTTTTTACTTTTTTTAATAGTTAAAAACATGCAATATATGCTTAGAGACAAAGGAAAGTTTTTCGAGTTCAAGTGTTAAAAGATTTCATATTTGGAATTTTTTCCTTCCAATTGACACAAAATTTATTTTGATTACTGAAAGTTGGAGACCTACATATTAAGCAAGTTGCAAACAAAGAACCATATTTGTTATTATTAGTCGATTTTATAAGAAATTTTTTGACTTCTACACAGAGTTTTGATTTTATTATAATTAGAGCTGGGACTAATTCTAAGTTTTCTCGAACCCGAAATTTAAAATTTTGAATTTCTCGAACATTTTATGCAAGATTATAAGAAGCTTAAAAAGAAAAAGACTTTACTTAATATTAAGAATTTTTAATTAAAGAAAATTTTGAAAGCTATGTTTATTGTAAAACAAATTTAAGAACAAAGTTTTTAGAAATATATTCGTATTTGTCCAGAACATACAAACGAAATTTAGTAAGCAAATGAAGTGCATAAATATACGCTTAAACCTTTATATTTATTTTCTCAGCCTCATCCGAAAACGAAATTGAGTTTTCAGGTTGTATAATTTTTGTTCTCCAGCTTTAGTTGATTTCTAAGTTGAAATAATTTCTTGTAGCATATCATATTCTTTATCAGATTAAATTTGGTTTTTGTTGAATATCAGCTAATACTTTAGAAACTGCACATAGTTCTAAAAATCTAACAATCATATTAAAGTAAGTATCCCAGCATGCGTTTGAATCGAAAATTAAAATCTGTTTATTACATTCACTTAAACGGATCGGTGGGAGTCAAAAATTAATTTGAAAATCTGATGCAAACCAGCCAACAAAACTAATAATAATAATAATAATAATAATAATAATAATGATACATAATTACCACATCAAATAAGCATAGATACCTTAAATGAAACCATGCAAAAATATGTTAACATAATTCATTTTAAAATAATGTTTTTTTGGAGATATATAATTAATTTTAATCTGAAAGATAATCTAATACTTTCTCTTACTACTGATAGTAAAACCTGTTGCAAGAACTGAATAATAACAATAATAATTTATACCACTGTTTTGAAATCAGACAATGAAGCGTGAAATTGCATTTTCAGAACTGTTAGTGAAAACTATTTTGATAATCTAGTTGTTATACACGTCTAAGTTTCCTTTCAAAAGAATTTCCTCGATTTTCCACAATTGTTAGTCATAGGCTTTGTTCTTAAACACAAACATAATAAACTTTCGTTTTTGTTTCTGCGGGCAAAAGAAATGTGTCACTGCCATTTGCGATATCATCATCATTGTGTTTCACTACACTAATCCTATTAAGCTGAGGTTTTTAATTCTAAACTTATCGTAAGTGAATTTAGAGCATCAAAGAGAATTAAGAGCTTTTGTCAGCAGACTGAACTAATGCGTATTTCAGTACCAGTAACGCTTCGCAGCAGCATTAATGTGTAAGACACTTCACTGAAACATAATATGAAGTCAATATGCCTGAGAAAAGAAGTAGCTTTTTCTCATTTTAGTAACCAAATAAGCTTTTCTTAAATTTACATTCGAGGATTGCGTTATATACGCAATCTAGATATATATATATTCTACATTCTCACGGTTACTTAGAATGCTAATAAATATCACGAGCGTCACGAATCAATATTAAATAATGACTATCACGTAATGTAGTTTTTCTTATCAAGGGAAAATAAATTTGAAGTATGTAGGTAGTTTATGAAATAGCAACAATATTACAAATAATAGCAAAAAAAGTATATTTTTTGTTGAATCACAATAGAACTAAATCTTGTATTAGAAAAGGCGAAAAGAAAAAACATTGAGCAGCTTAGAATAGCCACATACTGATCTTAGAAGAAGTAAAAATTTTCCTGTCATCCCGTAGTGTGAAAGAGCGGCCGAAGTTTTCCCTGTCTTCATGCGGTATGCTGATATCATTTTATTGCTAGCAGTTCAAGAATCCGCTGGTAAACAACAATGGAGATAACCATTTCATTCCACGCCTTTCTCGTCCATTTGCAATGTCATTGATGTAAATCTTGATGGAGTCCCTGAATGTTTGGTGATAGGCAGCAATGGTCTTCTTGTTGCAGTTGATATTAAAAGAGGTAACATTTTCTCTTTTAAGTATGATTTCATGCGCATTTAGGCTATTTTTTGTTCAAATATAACACACAATAAAATGACTTGCAGTAATAATATGTAAGCAAGAGATGACGCTTTCATCTAAAGCACTTTCCACAACTGTTTGTTATGTGGAAATCTTCATAGAATTGATCATTCTTGCAAGACATCGCAAGTGTTGACCTAGTATATACATATTTTGTAGAACACAGCTGTTTGAATGTATGATGTTATTTCGTTATGTTAAATTGCTTGTTCAAAATGTATATGCTAGTTATAAGATAAAGAATTTGACAGAGGCCTAACCATTAGATGGATTCTTTTAAAGGATTTATGCTTATGTCTGTAGCTAACTGTCTGAGAAGTTTAAAGAAACATATATTAGTCTTTCCCATAATTTCATTGAAGAATAAAATTTATTACCTTGTAGGCATTATTATTAGCCCAAAAAGGAGTTAGTCCCGAATGGGATATTAGTCTAGAAACGGCATTTTACATTGAATCACTGTAAATGGTGTATCACTTTTCAAATTGTTACCACCAAATATTACTGTCCTGTATTATATTTAAAGAAATTAAATAATGAAAATTCTGCAAGAATATATGCATGTTTCTTGCATTGTGAAAAAACAACAGTATCTAGAGCCATCAAATTTTGAATAACGTAGTCTTCCATCCGAACATGGGCACCTGTAAGTTCAAATTTTGAATTTCGAATTTGTTTTATTATCTATAACATACTTTGTAAAACTTTAAGGACTTTGATTAACGAATTAAATGATTTCAAAACGAGCAGTGACGACACTGTACGAAAAAAACCATTTATGTCTAGACTACCTATCGGAAATTCTAAAGGTGTGCTGATTTTAAATATTTTGTGATTGTGCTATTGAATCATTTTTATGTGACATAAGCGCCAAGAACTTGATATTTAATAAATAAAATAAACCCACAAAACATCAGTAGTAAAAAAAAACTGTAAGCCATCTTAGTAAGAAAACTGAACATTTATATGATGAGCTGAGAAAGGATTGTAAAAAACAGAAAAATATATGCCAACTTCTAATGTTGTATCAGGAATTCTAAAAGTATACTACTATGCTGCTTTTAAAATTTTAGTAATTTTGCTGTTGAATTGTATATGGGGTAGCTGCGAAGAAAATTATGCTGCATGATAAAGCTAAAAAGACAAATATGGGTTGGTAGAAGTGAATGTACAGCAGACTCGTAGACTATGAGCTCAGCAAGAAAAGTAAAAAAATCTTAACAAACTCTTTTCGGCGACCGTTAAAATATGAAACCTTTCAGCTTTTATATTTGTAAATGTTTAAATAATGTTTGTAATCAAAACATTGCGCATATTGAAGTTTTTGATTAATTTCATGAGTTTATTTATTTTGTTAACCTTACTGCTCATTGTTGTGCAAAATTTGAGTTAGGTAGTAAAATAAAGCAAAAAAATTATTATTGATCTATCTTTGTTCAATATTTATACAACATTATCTGCTTTTTAGAAAGGCCAGATCCTCTAGCGAATCGAATAAGCGAACACCTGAAACTTCCAAGATACTGATATAACTGCTAGCGTTGGAAATAATAATTAAAGTAACAATAAATAATAACTAAGGTAAACAATAACTGAAGAAGGCAATTCATGCCTTTAGCTCATAATATCTTAAAACTAATATCAAAACATTTCACAGAAAGCAAATCATAAAATTAGATCATGACATCCTACCCCTATATTACTGGTATCTTAAAAATCTCAATTTTAAATATGTAAAAATATTGTCATAAAATGCCTCTTTTCCAGGTAAAAACGTCTTAAGACTTCGGATTTCATTTTAAATTTACAAATCGTTGCCATCCTCAGTTTCGAAATAAAGAATAATTAAATTAAGCGTTTTGATTTTTTCCAGTATTTTCAAATACTGAGTTAATATTTTTGTATGTTAACATTTCGTATAAACTTTGTAAATGAACATACCGGAAGAGCAAAAGTATTTAGAACCTTTTTCGCTATTCCAAGCAGAAATAATTTTTACAGGTGAAGATATCCGGAGCAAATCCACACATTTTCATGAAGTTTACAACCCAAATATAAATAGTGTAGAGAATTAAAAAAATATTTGGCAACACGTAAACGTAAAAATGGATCAACTGAGAGGTTCCACTCCATTTTAAAGTACTTCCATATATACAGTATTACAATCGCGAAAAATTTCGGGTATAATATTTAAACGAAAATATCTCTTTTGACCACTCTCGAATCCATTTGAAAGATTTCTTTACTGATTCCTGTACTTACGAACAGAATAAAGGACTCTTTTCCAAAACGGATTGTAAAATGGATTTAAAATAGATTCAGAAGAGATTTTTTTCGTGATGTCTGTACGTATGTGTCTCGCATAACTGAAAAACAAGTAGCCTTAGAACGTTGAAATTCTGTATATGAGACTGCTATAACATGTAGTTCTGCCCCTCCCTTTTTCATTGCAATCGGCTTCACCAATCATATGTGAATATATATATATATACATATGGTATATAGTCCCCCTTTGTTACCTGGCTCGATGGACATAGCATATTTATATATTCGTAAATTGCGTATTTTTTGCTTTAAAAGTAACAGAATTATGTCGTTCTGATTAAGGTTTTTACTCCTTTTGGTTAATATGATAAATTAGTTATAGAATTATCAACAATTTAAAAATTGTTTAAGTCGTACCAAGTCTAACGAGGTCATCGTTTGTTTACATTTGGAACTAACTCTTAATGGAATTGTGAATTAAGTCAGTTTGTGGAACAACTTCAGAATTTTTTTTGCCGAGTGAGATCGAAAGTAAACTTCCAATTCCATGTCTGTCTTCCTGCCCACTGATCGAATCGCCTTTTTTCGGATAGAAACTGTAATTTTAATTGAGAAAATTGTTTTTTTTTTAAACTGTACTTAATGTTTTTGGTTCTTAAGTATTTTGCAATTTTTAATGAAGATGTTTTTATCTTTTATGCATTTTTGCCTTGCAGCTAAGTGAGAACTGAATTAATTGAATGAAAAATGTATCTCTAATGAAATTCAAGGAAATAAATTTAAATAAAATGCAACAAAATATATGTATAATTTAATCGGCCGTACAAGGAAATCATATGGTGTCCACACGAGATTACTTATTTATTTATTTATTTTTGGTCTTAGCCTTTTCTGACATAAAATTATTTAATTTTTTTAATCTTATGGCCTAATTGGGTTTGTTTTCTACTTTTTAATTCTCAATTTCTCATTGCCATGCAATTAATACTATAGCTAGTTCCATGCGTTGACTTAGTCGATTCGTTAGAGAATGGCTTACTAGTTGATATACAAAACGCGAAGCGTTAAATTGGCGATGCAGATTTCAAAAGCGTTCTCGGTAAATTTTTTATCATATATTTCATCAAAAAAAATTAGCGTTTTCCTAGAATCAATTACTGAAATATGTGTTTTTCTCACATAATAATAATAATAAGCAAGCATACCAAACGAAAGAAAAAATCGAAAGGTACAGAAAATATTACTGCTGAGTATTTTGCACGTCCCAGTGAATATATATGATCTGATTATTCATAGCAACTAAAAAGCAGAACAGGTGAGATTTGCCTGTAAGCTGTATATAAAAATTTCAAAAAACGAAATTTTCACTGCAATTATGATTGAAACTATTTTTAAAGTATTCAAAACACTACCAAACCTCTAAATGACAGATGGATGCGGCTTTCCTGATTTAAACTTACTTAGTAAAATACTTTTGGAAAGAAAAAAGAAATTTTGATAACAATTGTAAGGTTGTTATTTGCCTTGAAACTGAATTTAAATCCCACAACACTACTAGATAAGTTAATGCGTCATCGCTACACCTGAAATTGTTTGGTTTATTCTATTAATGGCAAAGCACTCGAGGGCTATCTACCTAAGGGGAGGAATGTTTTCGTGGAGAACTTTCTAAGGGAAACTGGCTCTTATACACGTTACATATGACGAAGCCAAGAAGACGTCCATGCAGCTAGCCTTTTCGCGAGATTCTCGGACCGAACTACCACTGTTCAGCGACTTTACCCCTCGGCCGTTGGTGGTGGGCATCTGAAGTAATATGTTAACATAAATGACATGAGTTGTGATATAGAGAAAAACCACTACTCGTCGCTAAATTAAATCGAGTAGTAACAGAGTTAAATTAAATTGTAACAGAGCTAAATTAAATTGAGTAGTCAGTTTAACACTGTTAACATAGTCGAGTCTACACATTCAATTACATAAGCTATAAGCTGGCTCAATTACTGTCCCTTTTTCAACGTAAGCTTAAAGCATTGGCTTACAAGAATCTAAAAGTCAAAATAATCGCTTTTAGGTGCAGCTGGAGAATTTTAACAGAGTGGTGTGAATGCCAGAAATTCTCTTTCGGTCTAAGATTCAAAACTCTCAGCTTACATCGAAAAGCTAACATGCATTCTGCTGAGGAATACAGAAAAGAGTTAAGTAAAGGTCAAAATCATAATAACTGGCTAATTAACATAAGAATTTTACACAATGTAATATTCCGTATGGAACGTTTTTAAATTTCTTAAAAATTGTTTTTTTTCCCATATCCTTTTTTAGTGGTCAAACTAATCATTAATCAAAGAATTTCAATTTTTACATCATACGATAGAACAAACAATAACCTCCAAGAAGAAGGTGTTAGGGAATTTCTAAAATAATTAATGGAATGGCAGAGGGTTTTTAAAATTCAGCTGATATTTTGGGCAGTTACTAAGAATGAAGGTTTTGTAAATTAAAATATTTACTTTTTCATTGTTAGCAGATCCAGACTTAGTTATGATAATATTGGATTTCTAAACTAAACAGACATTTAAATGAATTAAATTAAGAACATACCCGATAGATCAGAAAATATAAGGAGAGATGTCGTTACGCATATTTCGTTGCAACACCGAGGATTAGGAATAATTTTCTTACGTTTAGAGGCGGTAATTGTCTTTCTTTATAACTATCCCGCAATTTTTGGACTGAAATTTTTAAAATAAAATATATATAAATTAAAAAATTTTTTGTTTAAAAGTTGATGTTTAATTTATTTAAAATGTTTAAACAAAATGCACTGAAACGAAAAAAAAAACAATTGTTTAGCTATGATAATATTCTTGGTAAAATGTGACTAAACATTTGTGGAGATTTTCGGGTTTGAATATCTAGATTATTGGGACTCGGTACCTTTTGAATGATTTTTTCCACTTTAGAACTTTCCTCTATTTCTTAGGAATATTATTAAATGGTTCTGTAAGTCTTTGAAATTAAAGAATTAGTTTCTGAGAAAAAAATTAAAAAGTACATTTTTATGTAAAAACTTTGAAAAAATACGATCTCAATTACATTCTAACTTCGGATGATTTCTCTTTTTAGTATTTTGCAAAACCCATCCTTGTTTCTATTAAGCATATATTTTAAATAAGTAGTAAAATGTTAAATAATTTAGTCCATATCTGCATAAACTTTAAAACATTAAGCAAATGGATATAACGAAAAAATACAAACTGAGAAAATGCACTTTAAAGAATGACAACTGCCCAAATGGTCACTAAATCATTTCAAAATTTTAAAAATTTCATTACTGAATTTCAATACATACATACATGTATAGATATAATAATAAACTCTATTACATATTATATATATATGTATGTATCTCAAACAAACTTATTAAACCTAGCACTATTTAATTGGTTAATATAAACATAAATTGCAAACTTTTATTTAAATCCTTATCTGGCTAGAAATAATGCAAGAAAAATCATAAAATGCAAGTAGAACTTTTTTACTTGTTTTTGTTTTGTAAAACACGTTCAAAAGAAGTTCTCTAGCTGAAATATTTATACTAAATATTAAAACTTTTGTAATCAATATTTATAATATTAATTTGTCGTTTTATTCATTTTTTAAAAAAGCAAAATTTGAAATTTGAACAGACATAAAACATTTTATTTAAAACCGCTCAACAGTCATTGGGTCCCGTATATAAATCGCATTTTAAATTAATTTAGGAGTACTTTAAATAATTAAAGATTTTGATGTGTGTTCCAGCTTTCGTGTCTTATCACAAATAATTTCAATTTTTGAAGAAGCATGATAAAATTGACTAATAATACACATAGAAATATTTGCTGAACTGGATACATATCTATATCTATATCTATCTATATGTAGATATACATATAGATATAAAATATAAAAAATACGATGGCTTTGTTCTGCTCGAACAGGCAACCTATAATTAACTTTTCGTAGTTTCAGGATCGTTCCCCTAGACCAGCACTTTCGAGAACATTCTGATATATAACCGCTGGTATAAATACTGAGTAGCGACATTTTTTGGCAGACTGCTTTCTTCTACTGCTGCTTCAAGACAACTAACAGCTGGTGCTCACCCTATCTTTCTTCTCTTATTAACAGTTATGACACAGAAAGTCTAAATTTATTCTTACTTAGTTTAAATCACTATTGAATATGTAATCTAGAGAATTTCATCTAAAGGAAAAATGATCTGCCGTGAGAATTGAATAAAGATGTGGAAACTAAAAAGCTAAATCCTTCTTTGTCGTCATTTTGCAGCCTTCTACGTAGCCATAACAACGCCCGGATTCATATAGTTATACCATCACCAAGCTTTGTCATTTCTGTGCCTAAAATATTACATATATCTATAAACCTGCCAGTTCAAAAGTAAAAATGTGGCATTTATAGGGCTTTAAAAATTTTTAAAAGTCATTTTATACCATTTATTATTATCAGATCATTTTAAAATTTCTCTTCTGTGTAGTAAGTGTATTAAAGCACTTTTCAGCAAAAAATTGAAAAATCGCACTTTCATTGGTTTTGGGGTGCCAAGTCCCCTTAATATTCCATTTTCACCAAAACCTGAGTTAAGAGAGATGTATGATGTTATGTCAAGCGTAAGTGTCATACCATCCAATGTTTGTCTTTCTTTCATGCTAGGATAAAATTCAATAAAAAGCTAAAGTAATAATGATGCAAGTAATGCGTGTTTTCTCAAAAGCAGCAAATGTTTACTGAATTTTGGATCACCTTGTGTATACGAATAAAAGTGTCGCTGCACAAGTGGTGAATTATAAAATGCATACGATAAAAATGCACTATAATCAGAATCTAGAAATCAAAACCAGAAATTTTCTCGCCATTTTTTGTTGATTTAAATGAAATAAGACATTAGCCTTGCATTAAGCCTGTCACCTTTATCATACGGAAACTACTTTCATAATTATTAAAGTTAGATAGTTTCTTTCTCCTTTTCGCTAAAAGTATTGCAGCATTTTAAATTTGAAATTCCTATTTAAAGAAAGAACAGAAAGCTTGCATGCTCTGGAAACATTTATCTTACGTGAGCATTTTGTATTGCCCATTTCAAACGAGTTAACTAATAAATATTTATTTCTCTTGTTTTATTCCTTATTGAGAAATAACATGAAACGCCATAAATGTAATTTTCAATTTAGTTCAGGAAACACATGTTTAGATTGCGATCACTTAGATAATAAACATCAAGCAAAATTAAAATTTTTTCGTTCGCCGTTCGTTTCAAAATAGCAAAATGACACTTTTCTAACAGTTTTAAAATAGGTCATATATCACCTTTTTTTCGGATATTAATCTCGTAATGGCTTTGTGAGGTAATATCTTGGAGTGTTTTCTTAAACTGCTCTAAAAGGTTCTGCTCCGTCAACCGTGTCATTGTGTAATATTCCAAAGAAGAACAAAATGATTCCAAAGAAAGTATATATCTCTAAAACAATTTATAAACACAAATATTAAAATAATTACCGAGTTAAAGTTTTTTTCAGTAGATGTTGTTTAACCTTTTTTCCACTTTTATCTAGAAAGGGATATTGTATAGAAGCCCACTAGAACTCCTGTATCTTTTAGTGTAACTTGTTTCAGGATTTACAACGGTTTTGTGAAACATTGATAATACTGAATGCTAAATATAATTCGATATTCAAAAATGAAAAATAGGCTAGTGTGTAGCTGACAAATGTTACGCAGCAAGTCATTAATCGACTAGAATTTTATTCAAGTCAAATATATATGTTACAGGAAAAATATGAAATCTGGCATTCTGTGGAATATCTAGTTATTTTATAGATTGCCGAAAACTGGTCGGCAATGTATGAAACAAACATTTCACGCATCGCCTTGGCATTCTATAGAAAGACAAACTGACAAAGTATGAAATGCGTTTCCATATTACATACAATGCCTATTGAAAGTATACAATAATTCCTCAATATATTAGTAACAGTAATGAGTGTGACAAAGAATAGTTTCTACCGACTTGGAACTTCTGAAAGAATTTTAGAACAACTATATTCGAGATCAAAGTTCATTTTACGTATGTTATAAGAACTTGCTTAGAACTGAAGATATTTTTTTATCACGAAATTCCTCCCTCGTCAGCTGCAATTGTTCATTCCAATGGAAGTGGCCAAGGGATTCGTCAAGTGTATGTATAAAATAAAGGCCCGAAATATGGAATGTTTTTTGTGAAAAAAGTAATAAAGTGAATAAGAATGCCAGCCTAGCCTTGTATGTTGCAAAAAATAGGTTAATTTTAATTTCTTATTTTTTATATGAAAACTTTGCCTTTTTTAATAAGAAAGGCATAAATTTGGTTTCGTACAGCTTTCATTTCTCTTTATGTATTTTGAATAAACATTTTTAATGACGTTCTTTCATTACTTTTTCAAATTGACATTAGTATTTTTGAAGAATAAACATCTTTTAAATAACAGCCTTATCATGAACTTTTCTTAATACTTTGCTTAAAGATCATTTGTCATTCTATAGAATGCCTAGATATTATACACAATGCCTAGGTGAAGTGCATAATGATTCTCATATTTCGTACTTTGCCTAAAAATGCCAGACATTCTATAAAACTAGGCATATTTTGTAAATGCATAAGTATTCTATAGAACTTCGGAGTTTCAATGCTTTGCCGGTAACTTGCATAATATATTGTATAATGTAATATATAGGGCTGAGAAAAAGTGCATAAATCGAGGTCTAACTTTGCATATAAATAAGTAAATTAATGTGGAATTTACTCAAATAGGACCAAGGTCTGGAAATTGTTTAGAAGAAAAGTATGTACAAAAATGCAGTTGTTATAAACAACAAATGTAATTAAATGTACTACATAAAAATGGAGTTATTTTGATGACAGTGGCTTTATAATATTTAACAAATTCCCTTGATGATGCAGTGTTTTTTAATCAGGTAGAAGCTCTTCACAGCAAGCTAATAGTTTCTCATTCCTTGCCTTGTAGATATAGACTTTTCTCATTAGAAACATTAGTTAGTTCTCTAGAATTTGCAATTCTTTTTCAGAGAAGAGAATTCGCATAAAATCAAGGTATTATTGCATTTACTACTTAACATTTCTCAATATTTTTCTCTCGTATGCAAGAAATTCTTACGATTCAGTCTAATCCTCAACAGATATTTTATTGCAGAAGTAAGTGGACAAAGCACAATCAACAGGTCTATATAATGATTAATCTTCTTTACATTACTTTAAAATTACTAGTGAGAAAAATATTTGAAAACGAACAAGATTAAACCGTTTTTAAAGAAAAATCTGCAAAATCTCTGTTTAGAAAAACTTTAAATATTCCAAAAAGTGCAACAGATTGAACAACAGCATAATTACGTCTCATTAAATGGCCTGTTTGCCCTCTTCATTATCTATACTTAATCAGTATTAATCAGTAATCTCGATGTTGTAACAAACTGTGCGATCCCGTAAGTAAAATGGATTGGGCATATTTATCTGAATGACAGACTTCTTTCTCTGTTGTAAATTAAATTAGCTTATTTTTCATCTTTTGAGTTCTATCTTTATAAGGTTTCATCTTTTGCACTTATACATAAGATACCTCTTGCATAATTCTCCATTGCATCTGAAGAAGCTTAGATATCTACTAAGAATTAGCGCGAAAGAATTTGCGTCATACAGAATTAAGCTTACTAAAAGCTATCAAATGCCATTCCGGGGTTACGCCAGGTAAAACTTATGTGTTCGTGATCGTCATGCGTATACGGAGGAAAAGGTACGTAAAATCTATCCTTCCGAAAGACTTTTTGTGTGGCTCATATAAAGAAGGACACAAAACACTTGATATCCTCTTTGTGATTCTAACACCTTTATTTTGGATCGAGGGCCAGATTTCTTGGTTATTTTGAAATATACATTTTAATTTTAAGATGTAGTCTCTGAAGTTTCAGCTTTCAATTTCAGTTTAATTAGCAATGTAAAGAGTTTAATTACGGATCTTATGGGAAGAGAGTGCGAGCGCTAGATGTCCTCGCTTTTTGTTCGAAGGGATCGGTCATTTGGATCCTGCGACTTAACTAATGCTGATGAGCCCGTATCCGATTTTTATTCAGAGTGGCGTTCCTCTAAGTCAATGTTCTCAAAGTGATGGCCCCAAAGCAGTTTACACGGCCCTCGAATATAATTCTGTAAATGAATTAGCATTATTTTGACCAGAATTTGAAGGAAAGTTTTAAGATTTTAATGATTTGCAGACAAATTTTACATTGTGTCCTTTACCGAAAACGAAACTAAATAACGCCGCAGAAAATCTACAAAAGAAGTTCATTAACTTACGCTGTGAAATAAATCTTATTCAAAGATCTGAAGATACAAATTTGATTAACTTCTATTTGTACCTGCCAAAAGATAAATATTTTCAGTTGCGAATTTTTGGAATAAGAATAATCACTTTGTGTGAAAGTACATTTATATATACAGATTTCTTCCGTAATTGAAAATTAATATATCTAAGAAAAGAACCAGACTGCCAATAAGTATTAACTATTCGCGATAAAAATTCTTTCTAGTTCTTTTCTGAAAACTGCAGTAAGAAAAAAAGATGTTTATAATTATTTACATATAAATATGTTTTTTTTTGCATGCGCCCTAAAAATATAATAAATAAAGAAAGAGAATATGTTGTAGTTGTTTGCTCTTACGTTTTGCCCCTCTTGGGAAGTTTTCGTAATTTTTTAATTTTAACATAGAATTATTTCAATAAACGCCAATGTAAAAAACTTCATGTTTAGCTTTCAATGCATTTGAATTATAGAGTGTAACCAACAGAAATTTCTTACAGATCCCAACATATAGATTTCAAATAGAAAATAGATGTGAAGTAAAATTTTTCTCTGTGTCTTTATTATTACTGTGTAGAGTAAGTGGGTTTTTTTTTCGAAGCAGGAGAAGGGCAAATGTACTGGGAATTAGAGGACTTAGTAGCGGTGACGAACTTTCATTCATCACCTTTTACTTCGGGCGCCACTGTAGAGTCATTAGGTTGTTTTATAAGCAAGTGACATGAAAAATGAGCGATGTCCTCACCGGGACTCGAACCTGGACGTCTCGAATACGCGCCGAGTGGGATACTGTTACACCAGAAAATACCCAACTGTTCATGCACATTTTGACCATATGTAGTAAAAAAGCTTTGAATTTAGTTAACAATTTTTTATTTTGTAAAATAATAAATATATAAATTTTGCCGCCCATCACAGAGTTTTTAGAGCGAGCGTTCTCGGACCTGTTGTCAGATTGCCGTAACTCTCTGGATATGCATATTAAATATGCTGTGGAAAGAAAAACGAAATTTGCTTATAATGGTAATTCAAATGTGAAATTGCAGGCAGTTAATGACTATATGGCCCTACTCTAATTCCTTATGAGTATTCTCTCCTTGTTTCAGATGCAATTATTATCTGTTAATAGAGAGACCTTTTTCACACAGTGATCTTGGTTACCAAAATACATTTTTTGCGAGCTTTCAGAATAAACTTCTTTAAAAGATTGAGGACGATGTAAGTTATTTAATAATTATTAAAAGGGTTATTATGTTAAGACAGATAACTGAATTCTTGCTGTTGCGCTGCAAATACATTACACATAAGGAAAACAAGGCAGAAATAAATGACGTGGTTTGAGGAAAGAGGTGAAAAATCATCATGCTATCTCAAAACACAGCATAAAAAGTGAAATTTGTTAACGTACTTTTACATAGTATTTTTTACTTGATATGCAATTACCGTGAAAAATGTGCTGGAATTTAGACAAATCGTGATAAGGACCTAGTAAAAAATGCTGAAAAATTATATTTTTGGTTTGTTTCTTCAGGTCAATAGACGACAATTGAAAACGTTTGTACATAACGAAATATATAATACATAATTATTACGTTATGACTTATTCATTGTCTTATGATAATACACTCATCAGTTCAGTTACTTTGTAATTAAGAATAGTAATAAAAGTCTATAAAATGTGCGTAAAATTGCAAACACTTTTTGGAAAACTTCGTACAAAAAATGAGTAAAAAAACAAAAGCAGAAAATGACAGCTTTTAATATCAGAATTATTTCCAAATCTTCTCATTTCGTAAATTAATTCCCTCATTTATCTGAAATCGAAATGCCTTGCTGTGTGCAGGAAATAGCAGACGTAATGGTGAAATATAATACTATTTAACTTTTACGTATGATATATCCCAAAGACCGCATACCTAGCGTGACAACTGCAACTACTCCGATTTTAATTAACCTTTTCAATGTCGCCTATTCGTGCAGTGACTGCAGATTTCTAGACATTGTTTAGAAAGTTAAATAATCAATCAAAAATGTCTAAAGATGTTACAGTGTTATGAAATAAAGTTCAAGGAGACTCTCTAAGCCCCTGCTTTTGGCCACAGGAAATAGGACAAAAAATGGCTTGAAGTGAAACATGAGAACCGTTCAGGCGATGTCTTCTAAGCTGATATATGGTTTCTTAACTGCGGTCTATCTTTATTTCCCCTGGCTTTCTGAAGTTCATCAGATAATGGTGCCCACTCAGATAACAGCAAACTTGACCTTCACCTTCTTCAACACCTGACACAAGGAGCTGAGAGCGTGAGAATTTAAACAACCAACACTTTCAGTTCAACAACGTAAAATTTGAGTTATTAGCAATTTAATGATCTACACCTAAACTTCTTTTCTGTTGATACTGATATTTCTAATCTATATTATGCTAATAAAGACTGAAACATCGGCTGAAAAAATGAGTAGAGTCATAGAACCTGGAAGATTTCGTGATGAATAGTAAAAGATAATAAGTAATAAATTAAAAACTCAGAATTCGAAATCTGAATGTCATATTAAGTTAAAGAAAATAGCTTTACTATGTTAAGTAACATATTACTTAATCATCAGCTGAATATTATGTATATATATATATGACTTATTTCTATTTAATAAAATAAGTAAAATGTTGATTTTATTGTAGCAGATAATTGAAAGTAATCTCTAGCTAACAAATGATGTAACGCAGTTTTGAATTAATGTATATTAATTTGCTTAATTTGGTATTACGTAAGTAAGGCAGACATTGTGCATAGCATTGATGCATTGTTAGAATTTGAAATGCTGTAGAGAGTACAAGCACTCTAAGAATAAAATATCGTATGAAAAGGATAGTTTTACTTAACCGGTGAAATTTTGAATTATTGTGAATCATTGTTTGTAAGCTTTTGAATATTTTGATGAAATGAGAGAATATAGTTTTCTAACATATTATGCTTGCCAATAAAGAAGTACTTTCAACCAGCGGCTGAGCACTGGTAGTTTGGTTCGGAGTTCGAATTCCGGTGAACGGTCTGGCTTTTCCCCATGAATAAGGTCATAAGAGCCAGTTTCTCTTAGAAAGCCTTCCATAAAGGCATCGCTTCCATTAGTTAGATAGCCCTCTAGTGCCTTAAATATACAAATCATATACATATTATAATATATACAAATCTTTAAACATACAAATAAACCTTTAAATCTACAAATCTAGAGAAATACTTACAACAACTGACAATATAACATGAAAAGCGCGTAAAATTTTCTTCAGGCAAATTCTTGGTGCAAAGTATGTGACCCAAAATCTCTGAACTTTCAGATCATGCTAAGAAAAGCTAAATGATGAAAATGTTGAGCACTTCAATTTCTTTGAAAAAAATTAAAAAAAAATTCATAGATACAAAAGCTAATCAAGCACTAAAAATGATAACTTGATAATTCATCTTTCTCAAGCAATGAAACTTTTAGATTATCCGCGAGCATGAGTCGAAGGATCCATATGTTGTATTATACTTATTTGTATTTACAAAGTTTATATTTCTCTGTAATATAACACAGAAGATTAAGGTAATCGCATCAGGCAAACAAAACTGAGAAGCGAAAAAAAAAAAACGCTTTAAGAATAAAAGATATCATTCTAACAATTTGGCTGATAAAATACTGTAGCATATTCTTTATATCTTATATTGTTAATGAATTCGTAATATTAAAGCTTTCGTAAAATGTTAAAAAAAGACAAAGCTAAGCAATCCTATTATAGTAGTGAAGGTAGGCCAAGTTGATCGGGCGCCATAACTACAAGATGCAGTTTAAAGTTGGTGTGCAACTGAACTCAGAATATCTGTGTTTCCCAAATTAAAGATTTTTGGATCATCGTTTGGAAGCAGAGTGAGTTCTGGGTGTCCAAATCCAGATTTGATATACACATGTTTCTGAGGAAATTATAAGAATATACATTTCTTCCGTTTCTGTTCATGATTGAAAGTGCCACTCCAAATATTCTTATTAATATATGACTTGCATCTCTTAGTGATAGCTTTTCGTAGCATTTTATTTATTGTTATCTTTAACTAACATATTTTTATTTCATAGGTTTGAAAAGTTTCATTCATAATTGTGGAAGAGTTATAACTTATTTAAAAGAAATAAATAATTTGCTGATAATAAATTTTAGAATCGTCTCGAAACGATGCAAATTTAGATGATTTTAAACTTGATTTCTCAAATTCCGAATGTATTTAAATTGACGTTTACATTTTATGCTAATATTAAATATTTACAATTTTTGATGTTCAAGGTGGAAGATATATATTAAAGTTGCTTTATGTAGATTACAAAACTTATTATTACCGTCTTAAACTTATTATCGTCTGACAACAAATCATACAAAATGAAATGTAAGTAAAGATATTTTTTTCAGGGCATAACCTAATTAGAAAGCATTAAAAATTAAAGAAACAAGAGAAGAAAGGTAGATATAACACTGAAAAATATTAAGTGACTTTGTTTGGCAACAAAATTTGTACACGTTTTGTAATATTGTACCATTAGCACAGAGAATATGTATCTCAAACATATCTAGCTCTAGTCAATGTAGTGAATTTTCATAGCTATGAATTAACGCAATGAAATGAAAAAGAAAACGGATTTTTCAAAATAAGGAGATCTTCTTGGTTATTATTAATAGATAAATCAGTTACATCAGTAATAGTCCACTGACGGCAATATGATGTTTCTGCCCTTTTAGACTCTCTCTGCAGATTAATTATTCATTTTAGTGTCCCAAAGTGATTGTACTCCGGTAAAGGTTTCATAGGTTGGCCTTTATAAAGAAATGGTGTAAAACCATAATAAAGCATATACATGTTGCATGAAATTATAAACGGTAACCCACCTTTTGACGTTAGAACGAAATGTACAGAAAAATTGACTTGTGCCGGAGATAAAGAATTGTTAAAATGACGCACTCAGAAAAATATGTTTTGAAACGGCTGAGACTTTCAACGTGGTTATTACAGCTTATTGTAGGTCAAGTGTGGCTCTATTCTGAGTCGTCACGCATTCAAAGCAAGACAATTGCCGCGCAATTACATTTCGGAATATTTCACAGTCTGCTGTCCACGAAAACGGTGGACGTTTCCGAATATTTTTCGAGGACGCGAAAAAAATAGCTTTTTTATTTCATTCTTTAGAGTTATTTTTAAATCATATACTTGACAGAAAGACGAAAAACAAGTTTTTGATGATCGTCGAAATTGTACATAAAAACAAATACTTAAATTTGGAATGGTATGCAAGAGTAGACAGAACAGTATATGCTGCTTATTTTTAATCCTGGACGGAGACTTATAGAAATATTTATTTTATTTTCTGTTTCCTGCCTACAATTTATCAAAGTGTCGTGCAGTTACGTGAAGCTAGAAAAGTGCTAAACTTATGCATAAATTCAAATTTAATTTGTCAAGATTTATAAGCTTGTCTGACTGGTCTTTATTATACCATTAGTTAAATTAAAACATGCAATGATTATCTTCCATAAAAAGAATGTCTTCGTTGAGTACGTTTCAAGGAAATTTAACTCATATTCATGATTCGGGAGAAAGACCACAAAAAACATGCAAATGCAGAGATTCCTTTAAAAATTGACACTGGGACGAACTCCCAGTGTTCAGTGTTTTAACCATTCAAACACTATAATGCACCAACAGTGTTATTATTTGCAAAGCATTTTATTTTTAATTCGTAATTTGTTATATTGTACAACCCAATTTTAAGTAATTTATTTTTCCTAATAACTACCATACTTCTTATACATATATTTTATTACTAATGCATACTATGTTTTGATACATACGTTGTATTACTTTATTACTTATTTAGTTGTTTACGTAAAGTTTTATTGCTAATAGTTTTATTTCTAAAAATAAAAAAATATAAATGTTCATCAAGCCAAATTGGATATTGCAGGAAAATTAAAATCGTTAGCATTTTTTATAAATAATTTAATAAACGTATTTGTGTCAAATACAAAAAAATGGAGGGAATGTGCAATTATTTACTGAAGATTTAATTTTTCTTAGAGATCATGTTTATTGAATAAGAATTTTTTATAAATTATTCTGTAATCATTTTAAGTAGTTATCAAGTTAAATACTTTATTTATGCAATGATTCGAAAATTGTTCATAAAGTTTCAAAGTGCTGTATTTCGTATAGCATTGGGAAATATAATTAGTATTACACGAAATGAAATAAATATATTTCAAATTTTAGTCATAATATTGTAACCGTTCGATGTGTGCTCCTCTTGTTACAGTAAACATGTCGAAGTTGTGTCCAGTTCTACCCTTATCTTATAACATTTCTCCGCTGATTATCACCGAAGTAGCTGTAAAGCAGTCCTAGGGACTCTTTATTG
Source organism: Stegodyphus mimosarum (assembly GCA_000611955.2). NCBI lineage: Eukaryota > Metazoa > Arthropoda > Arachnida > Araneae > Eresidae > Stegodyphus > Stegodyphus mimosarum. Next base: position 280,915 of record KK122107.1, on the reverse strand, counting down.
CTATTGTGATGTTCCCAATGGGATGGAAGAGCTTTGGTGGCATAGACTAAAAGGTTGAGAGAGCTTGATGACAGGTGTATTGCTAACTCTATTATTTCGTTATTTTACATCGACAAAAACTTATTTATTAATTTAATGTAAAAAGAATAAAAAATGAGTATAAGCTTAGTTTTAGCTTGTAAAGTAAATAAAAACTAATTTCTTTATTTTTGGTTTAATTACTTTAATTTAATTTTTTGACCTTAATTTCTTTAATTTAATTAAGTGCGTTTTAGAGTGATTAATTCAGTTTTAGATATATTTGCTATTTAGACGATAATAATTTCAATGTTTAATTTGATCTAAAAAGTTCATTCGTATTTTGTTTTACTGAAATAAAAATATTATATAAATATTATATTTCTTTCCTGTTTGTGCAATTTTTGTTGAATTAAAAACGTAATAAACGGAAACATAAAATTCCTTCACTTATGTATTTTTCCTGCAGAAGGAAAGACAATTGAATTATTCAGATGGATTGTGATCCCATTTAATCCGGATCTGGATTTCTTGTTATTAATTTCATTATATTCCTCAACAGTTGATTTAAACTTCATGCATCTGAATAAGAACTGGTTAATTTAATTTTTCTTCCTTCATCAATAAAATACATTTTGTATTTAGTGAAGTGAAGCATTAAAGCATTGAAGAGAGGTTAAATTTTCGGAAAAACTACAACATGAAGTAATGGAGACACGCATTGGACTGTCAACAATTGAATTTACATTTAAACAAGAATAAATTTCAAACTGTGTTTGTGCTGAAATGATTATGTGGACCTCTTGATCTATCACCAGTTTAAAAAAAATATTTCTTTATTGCACGACTGAAAAATCACAGATGAATAGAAATAAATAAGAACCACAGTTTTGAGCGTGCTGGAATAGACATCTATATTTTATCAGATTTTAAAAAATTTGTTAAAAAATTTAAAATATTATTTTTCAAAAAGAATTATTTCAAAAAAGAATAGAAAAATGTAATGCTAATTTTAATAATACTTTCAAAAATTAGTAATAAGGTTTAAATTATGTAACAGAAAGCATTTTATTCGCATACGCGAAAGGTTTCTTGTATGGAAGTTCGATTCTTTTCTATTTTACTTTTTGCTTTGATATAACCTTGATTTCTTGCCTTGTCATTTTCTGCTTCACTTTTTAAGAAATTAATGTACCATATTCGTAAGTTATAAAAAAGACATAATTTTAGCTAAAGCACTATATATTCTGTTTCTAGAATTAAATAATTTTAAATGAAATACATTCTGTTTCTAGAATTAAATAATTTTAATTCTAGAAACAGAATGTATTTCATATACTAAGACCCAAAATTTATTTTCCAAATTTGTAATTCCATTGCAAGATAGTGTGTTAAAGCAGAAAGTATGTATGTGTAGAATATGCCGTTCATTTATATGGAAATGTTGATCCCAAGGTTGACGGCACTGCTAGAACAGAAATAATTTACAAAGGTATGTATTAATTAAAGATTTTATACAGCGGTGCCCTGCATAACAAAACTGCATATGGTTGAAAGCTCGTTTGTAACAAATTTCAATATTGTTGTTTTCACACTGTTGAAAGAAATTCCCATATATGGTCTTTGATATAACCTTCCGGTTTGAACTTGTACATGACTGCAAGTTTACCGTATAACAACTCGGTCTCGCATGTGATTTTCATCATATACTAAATGCCGCTGTTTTATTTCCCATTATTAAATGCATAAATGCATAAAAAAGATGAAAAATAGCACCTGTATATAAGCAAAGGCAAAGAGCAGTGAAGCTGGTAACCAAATACATTCCTTAATATTCTATTACAACAAAGGAACAGCAAGCCCTCCGTGAGAAGAACATGAAGAAGCTCAGATCTAATTTCTTCTGTAGAGGAGGAAAACGCAATTCAGACGATATTCAAGCCAGTAGTAATCCAGTCAAACTGATATGAACAAAGTTGATGTTTTGTTCAACGATTACGTCATGTTGAAAGAGAAAGTGAAAATAATCGCTTTTAGACAATTTCTTGAAACCTGAAATGCCGTCTAAACATCAAAGATGAATGTGTCAGAAGGTCAGGGATAGCCGTGTCTTCTGCCTAAAGGAAACTGAACCGACAGACTTGCTTTGTATGTATTTTGTGAGACAAAATTCATGCAATGAAAGATTCTAACTTGAAATGAAACATGCAATGAAAGATTCTGTATGTATTTTGTAAGACAAAAAACGTGCAATTAAAGATTCTAACTTTAATTTACATTTGTAACTTAGCTTTCCATTTTAATTTAGTTAGTCCATCTTTCTTTCCTAAGAATAGCAACTGCTTATAATAAATCCCTCTAGACTGCATCGTTTAAAAATTTATCCATCTAATATGATGCTAGCAATATGCTAATGAAGCAGATTTGGGAAACAAAACTTTTAACACCTAATACCGAAACCTTGTGTTACCCAATAGGAAAAAACTGTGAATTATTAGTCAAATCATTTCTTAACTCAACTTTTATCTTCAATACGTCGTATTCCTGTTCTGGCTTGTTATCTTACTAACATATGGCTGCCTAACTCTCTTACATCAATAGTATTTTCATAAGATGCAGAATGGACAAAAATGTCAATAAGACGGGTGCTCAAATTACGCCCATTATGATGTATAATCAATTTTAAGGTTGCGCTTCTCAAGAATAAGAGAAAATATTAAATCGGCCACTACGAATGCTAATTTTCTTTCTGCATCAAACTTCGTAACTCCGTAAATCATGTTTTCCGCTGTGTCGTTAATTCCTAAATCAGAACATACATACAGTATATAGAAACGTTTTATAATTAATAAATATAAAATGCAAGTCTATGTATATTATATTTATTATTATATGTGTGTATATATAATAATAAATGCTTTCAATTGCTAATAAATCAGTAAATTTGCAACACTAGCAGTATTTTGAATATTCTATTAAATTTTGCGATTTAGAATTGGGATCAGAAACGAAAATCTTTACTTACCAATGCGAAACAACATCCACTATAAGTAGAAAGAAAATCGTGTTGCAAATGATTTTGTTTGTTATGGGAGACACGACTGTAATATAATTGGTATTAATTACACGCTAATTATTTTTGTTTACGCCTCACGCTTTTTAAAATTTTGAACACATACTCTGTGCACCACGAATGCGCAATACGGGGCTCGCAAAGGTAAGTTAAAAAAACACAAAATAACAGTCTAAACTTCACAAAAACAGACAAGTTTACTGGCCAAGTTTCGCGAAGTTTTTTTTAAATCGTTCTTCAAGCATGATCTAGAGCAGCCGTTCTCAACCTTTTGACTAACGTGTACCATCTAAACAAAAACTGGTAACCTTTAGTACCACCACTACATTTTACAACGATTATTTTTCAAATTCTCAATTGAAATACTAAAAAATACATTTTGTCATTTGCATAATCTATTAGCTATTGGTATTAAATATGCACACATGAAAAATATTAGATTAAAATTGGTTACCATTTTAATTATCAAAATTTAAGTTATTATACTTTAATTCTAAAATTTAGTGCAAAATTTCGGCCTTAAGAGAGATCAATTTCTTTATGCCTGGTCTTCTTTCACTTAGTTTTAACCGTAAATTAGGATCCACTTTTAATTTTGTTCTGTATTTATTTTTCAAATATAACATAGAAGAAAATTCTTGTTCACGCAAATACGTTGCGCAAAAAGGCAATAAAAATTTAATTACTTTATTTGAAATGCCTCTAATTTTTTTTCTTTTTTTCGGTTCAGCTGAAAGTTAACAAGCACGTTATTTTTTAAATCTCGAGTTAGAGTTCTATCGCAGGAAATTTCTACCAATTCCTCTTTTTCTTAACGAGATAAAATTTCAGGTACATTTGAACAAAATGGATTTCTAATCCAATTTTCTTTTATATGATTCTCGGGAAAATATATGTCGCAATTATTTATCAATGACAAATAAGGATTTTTAATGTCGGATGTTGATTCCTCTTTTATTTTCAAATTATTTTCGGATAGAAAATTTTCTAAAAGTGCAAAATTCTTTGATCATTATCTCGAGTTTTTTTATCATTGCATTCATTTGACCTCTATTGGTAAACAAATTAACACTTTGTCCTTGTAATACTAAATTTAATTCATTTAACTTTCTAAAAATATCAGCTAAATATGCTAAACGCTCCAACTATAATTCACTAAATAAACGTGTTTGCAATTCAAACTTTGAATCACAGAGGAAAACTAGAATTTCTGATCGATTTTCAAAAAGACGATTAAAACTTTGCCTGTGGATAACAACCTTACTTCGGAATGTAACAAAAAGCTTTTCGTATTCACTATTCATTTTCACAAACTTAGTTTCGGTTGCGACTTTCTTTATCTGAGAAGTAACACCGGAATGTTTTCTTCTTAAAGCCTGAGCTTCGCCACTGCATACAGCAATGCACGTATCCCAAGGGTTAGGGGTTATTCAATTATGGCAAAGCACACGAGGGCTATCTGCCTACAGGGAGGGATGCCTTCGTGGAGGACTTTCTAAGGGAAACTGGCTCGTATATACGTTACACATGGGGAAAACCACGAAAACGCCCATGCAGCCAGCCCGTTCGCGGGATTCGAACCTCGGACCAAACTACCAGTGTTCAGCGTCTTTACCGCTCGGCCGCTGGTGGGCCCGCACGTATCCCAAGGAATATTATTCTCAGACATAAAACTGTCAATTACACTCATGTCCATAAATTAAGGATAATGCAAAATCAGGCAAAGGAAGAGTTAGAAGCAAAACAAATTTGACTTATTCGTAAAGCTTATTTATTAAACAAAAGATAAAGAGCAAAAAAAGATGCTATATGTTTCATATTATTAAAAAAATAGCGATTTTTTCTCCCTGGAGCAAATTACAAAAAAAAACTTATTTGCAAAAAACCAATATTACATGGTTGGTATGATTGTTAATACATTGTATGTCTCCCAGACAATGTAATACAGTCCGTACAACGCCTAAGCATGCTGAGTACCAAATTATCGATCTTGGGGGATATTACACCACTCAAAACGCAATGCTCTCCGAAGTTCCGGTACACATGTAGGAGGTGGTTGACGGGCTGCAACTCGTCGGCCAAGCATGTCCCACACGTGCTCTATTGGATTCAAGTCCCGTGAGAATGCTGGCCAGTCCATACGGGTGATATCCTCCGATTGAAGGCATTCGCTGACGAAGTTTGCACGGTGAGGACGGGCGTTGTCATTTATAAACACAAATTTTGCGCCCATGGCGCCCCGAAACAAACGTACATGTTGTTCCAGAATGACGTCCCGATAGATTTGGCTTGTCATGGTTCCAATTTGAACACGCAGGTCAGTTCTGGAACCTAGAATAATTCCGCCCCAAACGAGCACACCTGCACATCGTAATGGTGTCGTTCAATGATGTTTTCTTGGTGGTTACGGGTATCTGGAGCTCTCCATATGAAAGTGCGGCGAGAATCAGACTGCAAGCTAAACCTGGACTCGTCGGAAAACATCACAAAAGCCCACTATTGCGGTGTCCACAATGCATGCTCTCTACTCCAGGCTAACCGCAGGCGACAGTGAGTTGCAGTAAGTGGAACGCATCTGACAGGTCTACGAGCATGTAACCAATCTGCCCTAAGCGTCTGTACACGATCTGCCTGGAAATTGTCGTACCAGTGGCTGAAGAGAGCTGACGAGACAGATCTGAGGCTGTGCTCCGCCTGTTTCTTTTGGCAGTAACTGCCAAATACCGGTTCTCATTCGGCGTTTAACTCTGGGGCGACTTCTGCTGTAACGTCTACTCACATTACCATAATCTTGGAATCGTTGCCAAAGCCCGGAGATGACACTCTGGGCAATTGCAAGTTCGTCTGATACTTCCAGTTGGGTACGCCCACATTTCAGACTGCCGATAATTCTACCACGTAAAGAATCATCCAAATGCTTGTTTTACTAGTTTTGAATTTCGATAATTTCCTCTTTAAACATTCTTCAGGTTTATCATTTAAATTAGCATGCTTAGATTCAAGATGCCTTCTAAGAAAGGATGCTTTCATACTTTGATTTTATGACAGTTCACTGCAAACAACACATTGAGGTTGAGCGTCCCTTTTATCTCCATTCCAAGTAAACCGATAAAAATGATAAATAACTTTCATTATGTTTTCAAAAAACCTTTTTCTTTCCTTTTCAATATTCTTAGTGCTAGTAAATAGTCCTGCATCCATCACCTGGGAATTATCACTTTTCTGCTTAGTCAATCCTAGCCAATTTTTAATTTTGAAAATCTAGGTTTGCTTTATTATTTTTTCACAAATATTTAAATGCACAATATGTTACCAATTCTTCAAAAACAATAAGACGATATTTTCAAATTGCTTAAAAAAGTCAGGAATACAAGGAAAACGTTGACAAAATGCCTGCTATTATAGGAAGGAAATCGACGCAAAAATGATTCTAACTGAAAATATAGCAATATGAGCTCGGAAATAGTGGCGACATAAAGTATAGACATACTAATAAATCGATCAGTTCTAAAAGAATTATAATGATATACTATTATTTTTTGTAGGAACTTATTTTTATTTCCTATTAAATCTAACATCCATTTTTATTACTCCTTTAAAAAATATCATTTATGACAAAATTTTGTTATGTCTATGGCTAAAAGAATATTTGCGAAAAAATGGATTTAAAAATAAATAATAAAATTAAAATTAAAACGCTAAAGTCTATGAGCGGCTATTGACCTTGAACAAAGCTCAGATCGCATAGATTTACGAGTGTTAGAGAAAAAACTTAAAAAGTATGTTGGGGTATTTAATTTTTAAATTGAATAGTTAAAATACTTTGTTTCTTTGCGTGCTACCTATTTTTCTCTGGTGTACGATTAGTGGTATGCATACCACTCGTGAGAATCTCTGATCTAGAGCCATCGAAGGTAGGACAGGAAAAAATTAAATGTTCCACATCTTGACGTAGTTTTTTCGAACACAAAAATAAATTACTTGATCATAGGTTGAAATGAAACAAGTAACTTTCAAATTTATTGTGAAGAGATAAAAACTGACATATTTTAAAATTAATAAAGATGAAAGACCCGGAATGCAGTCTATGGTAAATATGTAAGGTTTCTCCTTCAATCTCTTGACTTTCTTCGTTAGCATAAACTGTGAAACCTTATGTGGAGGACAGTGAGCAGATCTAGGCTATGTCCTTTAGTGTGAAAAACTACAAAGTCAGAAAGGAGGGTTTAAAAGTGACCCTTTAATTCAAATATTTACAACTCTTCAAATCGAGAGTAAGCCACTACTTGGGCTGAACTAAAATAATATTAAACTAAAGTGTGTTAACAAATTCAATACCTAACTTAATTCTAAATAGGACGGCGAGGGAAGCTTAACTCTTAGTGAAATGCAATTATGCGAATTTCACTAGCAAACACTGGTAATTGCAAATTGCCTATGAAGGCGAACTTTCAGTAGACAGAGGAAATCTTTGCGCGCACAGCCTTACGGCGATAAATCCAAGGCTCTGTCTTTCCCCTCGTTAACTCCTGCCTTTTAACTGCTAACAGATATATGCGATTTGCATAAATATCTCACTCGCGCTAAATTCGGGCAGCAACTGAAACTTTGAGAATTCGATAGGAAAGTTCAAACTAAAAATAATTTGGTTAATTAAAATAATGAATGCTACATAGTTGCTCCCAGAATTTAGTAGTCTGAAACTAAGTAGCCTAAAATCGGCTTTTAGTGAAGATGCTAAATTCTAAATCTAAATTTTCCTTCCTATTCGCCATCCTTTACAATTGTAAGTTTTAAATTTAGTTTAACTCTCTGTTTGTGTCTTAGATATTTTAACATAGAATATCTTTTTCCGTCTTCACATCAAAAAGATCCATCAGGAATTTGGCTGGATACTATCTGGTTCCTTCCAATCTGGAAGGAAATAAATTTTAATTTCATGTTATAAGTACATTTCACCTGAAAAGTACAACATTCCCTTCCTCTGATGCTTTCCGTAATGACTTTTATTCGCGCTTTAGGTATTCGCGTTTTTTAATTTCTATTAGCGCTTTTCGCCAAACGCATTCATTTTACACTCATTCATTTTTAAAACTTCCCCCTTGTTCTCTGGCCAAATGTGGTGTTTGTGAAAAACACGCAGTTTTACTTTGTCAAGTGTTCACAACTACCACCTGACTTCAATTCTATTGGGGTTAATTCTTCGACTTTCAAGACCTCAGACTTCCCCTAAAACAAATCTGAAATGCCCTGAGGTTCTAACATGAAATGAACTTTAAACTTTTGTGTGAAACCAGAGAACACTACGTACAACATTCAAACATTTCAATTGCATTTCATACATATAATTCATTCTTTCAATCTTCAATTCAAATTTTCTTTAAATGCTCATTGCGTTAAATAACACTTATATATTCACTTTCTAATTTAGCGCGCTTTACGCTTTTACATTACATTTTAATTTTAACTTGCGTATCCTTTACGCTTTTCCAAAATATTCGATATAAACAAAACCAGTGCTTAAGGCTTACAACAAATCATGCATTACATAGAAAACAGTTTTACATTAAATGCATTCATTATTTATACATAGAAAAATATAATACAACAGTTTTGCTATACAACTTACGTACTAGTTGCTTTTAATTAACACAATTCAATTTCCTATTTACAGAGAGTCTTTTGACTAAAATCGATGAATCCCATGTTCTGGATTACAAAGAACATTTCACGAAGTCTCACAGTTTTTCAACTGAACTCTCGAATTTCTTCCGCTGCATAATTAAGTTGTTCCTTCAAGCGTGTCCTTTACGCTTTCGGCAACCGGCTTTTGACTCGGGTAACTTCCCTTTTAAATCTGCAACTTGCACTTAAATCAGAAACATAACTGTGTGAATTTTAAAAGAAAATAAAGAATCTACTTATCTTTCTGCCAGTCTTTTAGGCGTTTTTTTGTCCATTCCTGAAAGGTTGGATATACTGTAGTATGTGCCACTCTTTGGCGGTTACTCCTAGATTGAAACTCTGGGGCTGCCTTTCGTTTTGTCGATCTTCTTTCCTCCAGAAACACCTTGTTGGGACGAATGGTGGGTGGCGCTTTCCGTTTGTGCTGAAGTCTTTGCTCCCTCTCCAGACTGGCTCGTTCCTTCTCCTGCACTCGTAGGCTCCTTCGTTGTGGGTTGGCACCTTCGGCGGCTCGCTTCTCGCCGTTCTGTTCCCTCCGTAGTGGTGGAGCTTTCATAGTGTTTTCATTTGGACGTTCCTTCCTTAGACGCTTTGGTTGCTGAGACTGTTGCTTAGCGTTTGTCCTTTTTTCTTTTTGGGGTGGTCTTTTCTTCGGCTGCGGCTTCCTCTCTTCTGGTAACCTCCTTTTCAAACTGGGTTCTCTTGTTTTTGAGGGACCTGGTTGGGGCTCTTGAATCTTAGAAAAATTCTGTGAGGCTGGACCCTGCAACATGTCTTTCAAAATATTATTATTAGCTCTTCGATAATAATGTTTAATTTGATCGAAATTTGCCACAGTCTCTTCGCCCTTCTCATTCTTTAAATATGCACGGCATTCAACTATTCTTGTAATTTCAAAAGGACCATGCCATCTTGGGCAAAATTTTGCGACCTTATCTTTTGCTGCGCATGAAAGTGCGTGGGCTTGTTTCAACACCTCCTCCCCCACTTTATATTCTACGGTTCTTCTTTTTGAATCGTAGTAAATCTTTTGTTTCTTTTGCGCTTCCCGGGAGCACTTTTCTGCCTCCTTCAACATTTTTTCTATTTCACCCATTTGAAATTCCGGCGCTCTATCTTTCACATAAAATAATTTATCTAAGGGGGTCATTATCTTCCTGCCCAAAAACAATTCGGCGGGGGATTTCTTCGTTGTCTCGTGCTTAGCCGTTCTGAGGGCGAATGCAAATTCTTCGACGCAGTCATCCCAGTTAGAATGGTGCTTTTGCACATAATTTCTAATCAATTTTACAATATTCTTATTTACCCGTTCCGCTATATTTGATTGTGGGCGGTAGGGTACCATTTTCATATGCTTAATGCCCAACTTGTCACACATCATTTTAAATGTACTGCTTACAAACTGGGGACCATTATCGCTAATCACCCTCGCTGGACATCCATATCTTAAAATATATTTGTTCAAAAACGAATCTGCAACGACTTTTGCTGAAGCCCGCTTAAGTGGTATCAACTCAACCCATTTACTGAAATGATCCACAATGACTAATAAAAATCGTGCCTTATTTACATGACTCCTGGGGTAGGGGCCTAAGAGGTCAATACCAATTATTTCATTGGGGAACCTAGACTCAATACTAGTTAATAACCCGGCCGGGCGGAAATTTACGTCATTATTTATCTGACACGTGTGACAAGTCTGGCAGTAATTTTTAACTATCTTTTGTAATTGCGGAAAATATACCGCCTCGCGTACGCGTTGTATTGTTTTTCTAATTCCAAAATGGCCCGAGACAGGCGAATCGTGGAGCTCTTGCAAGATACTTAAAATTAATTTGGCCGGGATGACTGGTCTGTATTCACTATTTTGATTCGTAACTTTAGTATAAAATAAGAGACCATCAATGATTTCATAGTTCTGTGCTCTGCTTCGTATTGCATTAATGTCTATATGCTGGAAGTTATCTGGGTCTTTTAAATAATTATAAATATTTCCGAATTCGGGATCCCTAGCAATTTCTTCTATTACAGTCTCTCGAGAGTCAATGACCTTTGCCTGAAGCATCGCTATTTTTACTTTCTCGCCGTTCTCGTCTAACTTTATTCTAGATAATGCGTCGGCCACTACATTGTCTTTTCCCGGTGTGTGTTTGATAATGAGATTAAATTCTTGCAACTTTAGGGTCCACCGAATTAAGCGTGGCGAAAGATTCTTTCCTGAAAATAATCTGGTAACTGCCGCATGATCTGAATATACTGTTACGGGAGAACTCCCAAAATATACACAAAATTTTTGAACAGCTGCGAGCACTGCTAAAGTTTCACGCTCCGTTGCCGAATAATTTCTTTGCGTATCATTCAATGTACGACTAAAAAAGGCAATCGCTTTTCTATTTTGTGTTAACACGGCTCCGATTGCGTAATCTGATGCGTCTGCATAAATTTCTAGACCCTTGTCTTTCTCTGGGAACTTTAGAACCGGTGCATTAATTAAAGATTCTTTTAACTTCTCAAACGCGGCGTTTGCTTCTGAAGACCACGCAAAACGAACTCTTTTCCTTCTCAACTTTAACAATGGTTCAGCAATTTCTGCGAAATTTTTAATAAAAATTCTATAATATGAGCACATACCCAAGAAAGTCGCTAACTTTTTGGCTGTATTCGGAATTGGGTAATTTTTCACTGCTATAACTTTAGATTTATCTGTTTCGATCCCCCTTTGAGAAATTTTGTACCCTAAATATTTGAGTTCTTTTGCCGCGAATTTACATTTCTTAATGTTCACTTTAAGTCCTGCATCTTTCAAAAGAGTAAAGACTTCTCGAAGGTCTTTAATATGTTCTTCCAGCGATTCTGAAGTAACAATTATATCGTCAAGATAAATAAATGTACTTTTTCCTATTACCGGCCTTAAAATTTTGTCCATGCACCTCTGAAACGTGGCCGGGGCTCCCGACAATCCAAAAGGCATACGCAAAAAGCCATATGTACCGTATTTTGTTATGAATGCTGTTTTGTGAACATCTTCCGGCTTTATGCTTATCTGAAAATATCCGGATGTCAAATCTAGGGTGGTTATGTATTTTGTTGATTTAATACTTCTTAGAATTTCATCAATTACCGGAAGTGGGTAAGTTGGAAATTTTGTTATACTATTAAGCTTTCTGTAGTCAATAGCGAACCTGTACCTTAATGGATCAGTTAACGGCAAATCATTATTTTTCTTACATAAAACAACCGGACTCGCATATGCACTAGAAATAGGAGTTATTATTTTGTTTCTTAACATTTCATCAATATGGTATTTTATTATTTCCTCCTTAACTTTGTCGTACTTGTAAGGACGCTGACGTATAGGTTCATCCGTAGTTAATTTAATTTCGTGTGCTACGATCTGGGTGAATCCTGGAATATCATCAAATAAATCAGCGAAATTACTTACCAACTCCCGAAACTTGTCCTGTTCTTCGGGCGTTAGATGGCTTAAATCCACTTCAGGGGGAGGTGTTGATTTCTTTTTAACTGGGTCCATGGTTACTTGCAAGGTGGAGTTTTCAAAATCGATTTTCGCATCCACAGCTGCAAAGAAATCTGTTCCTAAAATAACCGATGCTTGGAGGTTCTTCACTACAAGAAACATAATTTTTTTTTGTTCTTCGCCGATTTTGATGTACAGCTCGATTTTTCCCATGCATTGACACGTTTTTCCTTGGGCTGCTACCACCTTCATTCCTTCCACGCTATGCAGACGATATCTACGAAAGTGCTTCTTAAAAAATTCTTCTGCCAAACAGCTTCCTTGAGCGCCGGTATCCAACAGAGCTGTAGCGGGTACGTTGTTAATTAGTAACTGCAGTCTCGGTAATTCAATGTTTCTCACCATGACCGTATTTAGCTGTACTTCAGAGGGATTTTTCTTCTCCTCGGAACATTGCACCCCCTTCCCCGCAATATTCCTTAGTAGTTTAAATGCTTTGCGGGTGTTTTCTTCTGTTGCTGGCTTCTGCCTGGGGAGAATGATTTTCTTCCGTAGTTGGAATTATTTTGTTGGCGCTGTACTTGGCGCGGTTGACCGCTCGCATTTTGACTGGTACCAGTAGTTCTCGGCCATCGTCTGTTTCTTCCTTCGGCATTCTGGTTCCCCTGCAGCCGCTGTTCATACGATTGTCTCCGTTGATTTTCGGCCGCTCGCCGGCTCTCGAATTGTACGGCGAGTTCAAACAGCTTGTCCAGCGTTACGGGATTTCTTAGCTCCATGAAATCTTGTATCGATGGTAACAATCTGGGCAGGATTATCTGGATAATCTCCGGGTCCGGCCTCGTGCCATACAATAATTTAAAGACTTGTATTTTTCTCAAAATAAATTCCGATAGTTCATCCACCCGCTGTTGATACTTGCTAAACAACTCAGCTTCGAGTTTCGCACGGTCTTTAACCACAGGAAACGCTCTCAAAATTGCTAGTTTAAAATTCTCGTACGTGTAAGTCGGCGTTCCTGGTTCTCCCAGCAGACATTTTCCGATGCACTTATACCAGGTCGCTGCTTGGCCCCTCAATGCTCCTGTCGCTAATATGACCTTCTGATGTTCCGGAACTGGATACAGCAAAAAATGCGCTTCTAACTTTTCCAGGAATGTGTTCACAGGTCCTCTGGCATCAAAAACTACTGCCGGCTTCATGGCTGCTCTGATGGTTTCCACTATGAATCCAAATCCATCAGGCATTGCAGCTGGATTTTGGGATGTAGTAGGCATATTCCAACTTCCTTCCATCCTTTTAGTTGTTCGGGCGCCAGTGTAAGGTTTCTCCTTCAATCTCTTGACTTTCTTCGTTAGCATAAACTGTGAAACCTTATGTGGAGGACAGTGAGCAGATCTAGGCTATGTCCTTTAGTGTGAAGAACTACAAAGTCAGAAAGGAGGGTTTAAAAGTGACCCTTTAATTCAAATATTTACAACTCTTCAAATCGAGAGTAAGCCACTACTTGGGCTGAACTAAAATAATATTAAACTAAAGTGTGTTAACAATTTCAATACCTAACTTAATTCTAAATAGGACGGCGAGGGAAGCTTAACTCTTAGTGAAATGCAATAATGCGAATTTTCACTAGCAAACACTGGTAATTGCAAATTGCCTATGAAGGCGAACTTTCAGCAGACAGAGGAAATCTTTTCGCGCACAGCCTTACGGCGATAAATCCAAGGCTCTGTCTTTCCCCTCGTTAACTCCTGCCTTTTAAACTGCTAACAGATATATGCGATTTGCATAAATATCTCACTCGCGCTAAATTCGGGCAGCAACTGAAACTTTGAGAATTCGATAGGAAAGTTCAAACTAAAAATAATTTGGTTAATTAAAATAATGAATGCTACAAATAGAAAAGGAAAAAACCTTTTAATGTGCCCAGCATTACAAGATGAAATATATTCCTCACTTAGATAAACGCTTCTTATAATAAAAGGACTTCCAATAACTCTTTGGAGTGCTAATATTGGTACCGATGGATAAATTGAATGCATCTTTAGCTAAGAAGTCTGCTCTTTCACTTCCATAGATTCCATGATGACCACGTACATAAGCAAAACGGACTTAAATTTCCATAGTTCTAAACGAACTAACAGATAACAGAGTTTCGGTTGCTAGTTTGTCGCTTCTGGTAATACTGTTTATAAGGTAGAGAGAAGAAGAATCAGACCATATATGGTATGGATTATCCTTTAGGATGCAGTTCCGTCACCCTTGATCCACTTGACGGCAAGATAAACACAGAGAAGTTCTGCTTGGAAAAGCTGTGCATTCATTTCGAATAAGGTGCTTAAAATAGCAAACCTCAGATTGGTATCCAAAAAGAACAGCTGATATATTAACTTTACTTTTCATTTTACTACCAACATTTCACACATTTTAGGCATTTTGTAAAATGTTAGCCAAATTTCGCAAAATTGTTAAAATATATCCCAAGCCGCGAATTTTTGTGAAGTTGTTAGTGCAAATTCTAGGTTGAGAAATTTGATTTTCTTCTTCAATAAAATTACTATTCTAATAATTAACATAATAACATTGCATTTACAGATCTCTAAAACTTAAATTAAATGGAATTAAAAACATAGTACAGAGTTTGCTGGTACTTCGTTGTATACTTATATGCCTCTCAAATTAACTTTACCTTTTCGTTGCCCTGCGTTGGCAACGCGCCTTTTGGATTTGTCTGCGACACAAGCGGTCGTTGGAACATTTTGCTCTGCATATATTATTATGTTAGCCTATAATTTCTCTTATATCTGTGCGTTCTCTGATGTTTATAGGTATGATTTTCGTTAATGAATAACGGCACTTTAATTTGAACAAAATAGTAAGCAGTATTTTCAAGCATGTAAGATTCAAGCTTGAAGAAAATCTTTCAGCAAAAACAATCTCCAGAGATTCAATTTATTCTTTGATAGGTTAAAGAAATGAGAATGAAATGACATCGCAGTATCACGATGGACATTAGTACTTCATACCAAGTAAAATAAGATAATACCATCATGAATTAAGATGTGTTAACACTATAGTTTGGGAAGGGTATAATTAAAATAATTAATTAAAATCATTGATAAACGTAAAAATTTTATAATCTAGTTCTGTTAAACTGTATTTTTGCACTTATAGTTGAAATCCAATATTGAGTATTAGAGTAAGACGCACTCTCTGAGATAAAATTCGCGCTCTTTATTTAGAAATTTGCAAGCTATCATACTCTTAGGACATTTTAATTGGAATCAGTATCGAACAAAATTTGATTAAATTCCTAAGATCCAAATTAATGAAAAATTCCAGCATCGTTAACGGAGTTAGACTGACTATATTTCATCATTTAATTATTTCCCTCATTTTACATGGTATTTATTGTAAAAGATAAAATTTCTTGAAATTGAATTTTTTCTTTAATTATTATTATTTTTATATTATCTTCTTAATAATCACTCGCCTCGATACGATATACGATAGTATTAGCAGTTATTTTATCACAGTATTAAGATAGAAATAAATAGAGCTGTACTTACATTTAGCAAACTATATAAATTTCCCCATCGTAAAAAAAAACAATAATTTTATATAAGATAATTATGCGAAAGTGCAGTAAACAATAAACGCAACTTGAGAATCTCTACCTAAGCCAAAATACTGAAGTGCAGTTTTTCTTTCCCGTTTTACGAAAGCAGAACATTTTTGTGAAACTTTTCGTAAGGTGAAAATGACTCAAAGCGGAAATGGTATAAAGAAGTTACAAGGTATTTTCTCGCTCCTTAAAGCATGCCTTCCTGGTGTAATGATACACACACGACGCGTATTCGAGAGATCCAGGGTTCGAGTCTAGGCGAGAACACTACATATTTTTCACTCTCCTACTGCAAAATGACCTAATAACTGTACAATGTTAACAATCATTTAGATTGAAAACGTCTTCGACCGTTTTCAGATTAAAAAAAAAACTGTCAAATCACAGCAAACAGCTCTTAAAATATAAATTAATATTAAAATAAATAATAATATGATAAATATAGAGCATATACAGTTAAAAACAGCATGCATAAAGTGGTTTTACCTACCAAAATGGAAAAGGGAGCAAATGCATTGCAGCAGATACAGGTCCATGATAAGAAAAGAAAGGACAGTAACCATTTATTGGCAGTATAAGTAGACGGGCTAGTTGTAACAAGAGTAACGCATGTTAAGCGGGGATTTTAAAATTTTTTGAAGGGGATTTTTACTAATCAGGACTTTTATGGAGGGTCCTATTAAATAAGAGCCCACCAGAGGCCCAGCTGTAAAGTCGTGGAACACTGGTAGTTCAGTCCAAAGTTCGAATCTCGCGAACGGGTTGGCTGCATGGGCGTTTTGGTTTTCCACATGTGTAATGGGTATACGAGCCAGTTTCCCTCAGAAACTCTTCCACGAAAGTATTCCTTCCCTTAGGCTTGCCTTCGAGTGCTTTGCCACAATCAATTAAACCAAACAAAACTATTACATAAGCATAGACAGCCGAAACGGGTGATTAAAGGTCGTACGCACGTCAGCTATCTTAGCGTATTAATGGGAAAAATAAATGTTTCGTCAATTAAGGTAATTGATCTTTCTTAAAAATGATTTAAACTATTTATTTTGTCTATGCATTAAGCTTTAAAATGCTGATTTAATTTTTTACTAATTTCAGTATTTTTTAGAAGTCAATAAAACTGCTCGAAACCATACAATGGGGCAAGTTGTAACAAAATCTCGAAGTTACGACTTGTTGGAGATCATGCTTCATGTAGGTAGACTTTCTTCTTTAAATGTTAACATGTAAATTACTTTATTCCATCTAGTTTTCTTTTCAAAAATAGAAAAATGAATTTTCATCCTCAAATATTGGACTTCACCTCGGGATCCAAAGGCTTCACCTCGGGAGCAGTTTAACAGAGGCCGAAGCAAAAGGAAATCTGCATTTACTGACACACTCGAAACAAAAACATTGGAAAAGGAATATGAAAAGATAATTAATAAGAAAAGAAAAGGAAAATAAAGAGGGAAAAGTTACAGAAAAATTCGGAAGAAAGTAACGAGATAAAATGGAGAAAGAAGAGAGTTTGAACTTAGATACAGATTCTGCAACAAAAAAGGTGGTTGTGCTTAACTTAAGGAGATGCTTATAGCGATTTTGATGGAAGGAAACAGGTGCAGTGTTTAATTTGTTAAATGCGGGCATATGCTAAATGTAGGTGAGGAAGCAATCTATCATTTGTTTGTGTTAACTTCAATTTTAATGAAGACTTTTATGTTGATTGATTAAGGGGAGTCATCACCTTTACGCAACGCAAAAAGTGAGAATTTTGGCTGATGTTCGAGTTTCAATAAGTTAGATTGTTTTAATCATAAATGCATGAAATTTTCAAAGATACATCTGTATACATAGATGATTATATTCCTTCATTTATTTTACTAATAGTATGTAGGAATTTGTTTTATACAGATATTGCCCGGCAAGCCGACGGTTGACTAACCAAACTTAAATCTCCAAGAACTAATTGAAAGGTTCCACAAGCGTAAAACCTTAGGGCAATGCACACTTTTTCGTCAGGTGTTAAAAAGTTGTTCTTAGCACTGCAGGTCAAATCTTCACTTACAATATCAATTATATGCGATACCGTTGTTTTATTCAAACGGTACCGCCGACGAAAATCGATATCATCTAATACATCGAGATCACATTCTCTGTTCGTTACTATCAGCCGTGATCTCCTTTCAATTGACTGCAGCTCTTCTAACATCAACAAATCACTCACGGCATCCATCTTTAAACAAGTTTTCACCCTTAGCATCGTTCTGCGCATGCTTAACATTAACCAGGGTAAATAATCCACCGCCATCGGTGAATCAGGATCCGACGCTCAGATGCAAGTGTAACGCACGGTTTTGTGGTTGGAGAATAAGGATTTCGCTCTGACGCACTGGTTAAGACGAGAATTCATGAGTTAAAAAGTTGGTGAATACGGGTGTTAGTGTCCAGCGCATGAGCCGGGGAAAAAGATTTTTACCGAAGTATAGGCGACCAACTGCCGCGTGATCTGAATACACAGTTATCAGGGCACTTCCAAAGTACAGACGAAATTTTTGCACCGCTAATAGGACCGCGAGGGTTTCCCGCTCAGTTGCAGCATAATGTCGTTGAGTTTGATTGAGCACCTTGCTGAAGAAAGCTATTGGCTGCCCATTTTGGGAATTGGCCACATTGGGCTATTGGCCCCTGTTCATAGAATATATTTAAAAATAATAAACGCGGAGTTAACAGTAAAAATTAAAGCAATCTAAGAGTGAACATTCATAAACAGCTGCGGGTACAAATGTAAACAAACGTCAGGTGATAATTTAAATGGCCTATCTGGCAATGTTGACTTCAGAATAATTTCTTTTATTTCATAATTTTGAGGGTTCTAATTCGACTATCATAACGCGGTTTGTTTTAACAGACTCAGAAATGTCTAAACCTCTTAAAAATGCAAAAAAATAAAATTCGGTTTTCTGAATGTGTAAAGGTGATGACTCCCCTTAAATAATTTTATCTTTGTTTTGCTATAAACCACTTGATATCATCCATTGTCACTATACCAAATAATACTCATCACCAAATGTTTTTTAAATATTGTTACTATTTGCCGCAGGTCTCTCACAATTTACCCTAAGTCCTGGGCAAATCGTAACAAACAGTTTGGATAAAATACATCTTGTGCTAAAATCAACAAAACTGCCGAATTTTTGTTTTATGCATATGGTGAATGAATAGTTATAATCAAGGAATCGTAAATACAATTAAAAGTATAACGTTTTCCCCAAAATTATTACAACTGGCTCCTAATTCTCTTACTGTTTTTTACCCTCACATTAATTGAGTTAGAATAACTACTCACATTAGAAACTAGATACGTTTAAATAAGAATGTATTCAATTGTTTTTGGCGGCTCAGGTTTGCGTAGCGAAGCTAACCTACGAACTAATTTAGTGGAGCAGGATGCGGTAAAAGTGGGTGATAGAATCTTTTTATTAGGTGTGCGATGTCATTGTATGAGTTCAAGATATACATCTACTGCGGTTTCGTCTCTTGGAGACTTAACCGACTTAAAATCTTACATACTTATCAGCCAGGTAATGGAGCCTCGGTCTTCTGATCTACAGTATAAAATTGCTGTAATACAAGAAATAAAAAAAATATGTATACTATATATAAAAGTGTATTCTGTACCCATAAAAGTCCTTATGTAATTTTATTCTTGCAACCGTTGGTCGTATACATATATTGCCAATTCAAATATTTTTTAACTAAGGCAAATATTTAGGACTTAACATTTAAAAATTTTTTAAGTCAGTTATGTTGGCAAATTGTGAAAAAACGAAATCTAATTTTTTATATGATCTTTTGGTCGCCACAGTTATGTCTGGTAAAAGTTTACATTTATTCTAAAAATAAAGCACAAAAAGCTTGATATGAAATAAAAATTTTCCGTGATATTTAATTTTAAAAGTCTGAAATAATGTTCAACAGCCTTAAATAAATTGTAAGAACAAAATGCTTGTACTTGCATGAAACTAAAAGTGAAATTGCTAATTATAACTCTAGGGACTGGGCGGGGAGGCTGTCTAAATCCATGTGCACATAAAATGTATAAGCGTAGGTTTTGTTTATATGTGCCCATCAGTATAGAATTTGTGTCCGTTATAGCGTAGAATCAATGTAAAATGTTAAATATAAATGCAAAATATCAATGTAAAGACTTACGTATACACAAGAGTATACGCTTCAGTGTGAAACAGACTTTTGTGCAAATCAGACATTGTGTAAATTATACTAAGTTGCATCAGTACAAAACAGATAAAAGTGTATCCTAAATGTCAAATCTATGTGCACCAGGGTAATACATGTTTAAATATGCACATTAGTGTAGAATTCTTATATGTATCGAGTAAATTCAGCACAAAATGTTTAAAATAAAAAATCTCTGTAATATGATTAGGTATGAACAACTACGCACACATCAGTGTCAAATAGATATTTCGTATTAGTGCATTCTCAGTGTCTAAACCTATATGCACATAAAACGCATTAAGGCAATTTATGTTTATATACGCACATCAGTGATGAATTTCTGAATAAAATCAGTGTAAATTGTTTAAATAACTGTCAGTGTAACATGCTCAAATATCAATGTACAAAGTCAGTACAACAGCATTACAAGTATTAATAGCCGGTATTAGTGTAACCGCACGTTACGTATTGTATGAAACTGATGTATCATATACCTTGCTCCTATATGGCCATATACCTTCAAAAGTTCCTATTAAATTCCCGACGCCATGCTGTTGTAGCGCTAGGAGCTGCTTTGCACAGTTTCGAGATAGTTCTTGTATGCCGCTCGGGTGTCTGAACCCGCTCTCACCTGTACAAAAAAAATCTCATATGGACACCACATGACTTCCTTGCACTGCTCTTTAAATTATACGCAATTTTTGGAACATTTCATTTAAAGTTATTTCCTCGGATTTCATTAGAGATAAATTTCTTATTCAACCAATTCAGTTCTCACTTCGCGAGAAGTCAAAAATACATAAAAACTCGAACCATCTTCGTTAAAAATTGTAAAATGTAGAAAAACATAAAACACTAAATACAATTAAAAGCAATTTTTGCAATTAGAGTTTCTACGCAAAAACAAGCAATTCGGCCAGAAGACATATTTTCCGGTGCACAAAACGGAGAATTAACTTTCGGTCCCACTCGGCAAAAAGACACGTAAATTGGTGCACAAATTGACTTAATTCACTACTCTACTAAAGAGTTTCAAATGTAAACAAATGGTGGCTTCGTTAGGCTGAGTACCACTTAAGTAGCTTTTAAATTATTGATAATTTTACAACTATAGCATACACATTACCTAAAGGCATTAAACCCTTAACTGGAACATAAGTACAACATAACTGAATCACTTTCAAAGCAAAAAAATGCACAATTTACCAACATATAATAATAAAATCTGAGCTCACGGAGCCTGGTAACAGAAGCAGTATATATATATATATATATATGCGTGTGTGTGTGTCATGATATGGATGATTCGGAACTTGGCGGTAGCATAATAGATGCGTAGTGAAGAAACTTGGCAAGGCAGACATGGACAGATGCAAGATAATTTTATTATTGAGAAAAATAATCCTGGATTGGCAATATTTGGTTCACATACGGACGGGCGTCTTATGCGCCTTACATTTTTGTTAGCGCAGCACATATTCAGTGAACAAAGAAAGTAGCCGCAAAGCGTCTGGTCAGAAGAAAAGCTTAAGCGAAAAGTGACGCAGCAATTCAGAGGAAGAAGGGAGGAATTCAAAAGTTTCAGTTCGAGTTAAAAATTTTTTTATTTACAATTATTTGATTGGGTAAGAGGTATCTGCATTAAGCGTTACGTAGGATCGGTATGATTAATTTGGATGACGCAGTTTAGACTTATAGCGCTATTTTCAAGATAAAGAGAGGAAGTCCCCAAATTAAATAAAAAATAAAAAAAAGTTATAACCAATGAAAATCAGAATTTTGCTTTCATATTTTCATCTTACACAGATGTATGTTTGGTGCGGCCTATTGTAACCAAAAAGCATTGTAAAGCCGATTGTAGCCGCACCAAAAGCGATTTAACTGCAACAACTACATGTTATAGTAGTCCCATAAACAAAATTTCAACATTCTGAGCGTATTCGTTTTGAGTTATGCGAGATACATACATATGCACGTACGTACAGACGTCACGAAAAAATCTCTTCTGTATCCGTTTTTAAATACATTTTACAATCCTTTTTAGAAAAAGAGTGATTTATTCTATCCGTACATTCCTTTATTCTGTCTGCGTATGACAAGCAAAAACATTGCTCAGATGGATTGGAGAGTGGTCAAAATGGATGTTATTGTTGAAATAATAGATCAAAAATTTTCCACGATTGCAATACTTCCTTTACTTCGTACAAAGAAGTAGAAAAATTATAACTAAAATTTGTTAAATAATTCAGATGCCCGTATTCCCTGTTAGGCCACGTAATTTCAAACTAGTGTGCGATAAACTCCAGAGGCAGTTTTTACGGGCTACAAAATTTGATTTCGCTAGACAAGTGGAACGCGTGGGAGAAATATCTGTGTACCTCCTGTTAACCAGCAATTGGCCAGTGCTAGCAGGTGCCACCAGGTTAATCACCAGGTGCCGCCATTTGTCTCTTGTAGAAAAAATGAGATTTTGTAATTTTTAGAAAACTGGCTTTTTAAATTAAAAAATGCTAAAACATGAATATTTTCTCAATTTCAAAAATTTCTGCAATTGGAAATGTATGTTTATACAAGAAAGTTTTCTAAAATAAAAACCACAGAAAGGCATTTATAGCCATGGTACATAGTATCCCAATGCTCATAATAAACCAAATATTTGTTCCAAGAATCCACATCAGATAAAATATTTGTTCCAAGAGTGTTAAGTGCATATTGTATTAATTACAAAGAGATCCCAACCAGGACAAATATCTGATCATTAAGTCGATATTTGTCATTTACTATTGTAGTTTACATGTTACTCAAATCATTGCCTTAAAGAAAAACTGAATGGTAGTTTAGATTTTCATTCTTTTTCGTAAGAGTTAACAGAGAAAAAAACTAACTTAAGTCTGTCGCAAAAGCGTAGTGTAGTAAAGTGAACATTCGTAAACAGAACATATGGAATTTTAGGTAATAATTTCCTTTATTTCGGTCCTTTAACTGCACTTTCAAATGAACTTTCTTTTATACAAGAAAGATAACTAATTAATTTAAAATGGGTTTATATGTAAGCGGTTATCTCTTAAAGCAAAAAGTTTATCTTTCATGAAGAAGTATTTATTCCTTAGTTTATTACAAGGAAAACATACAGCAATTATTTTATCAATTACTTTTAATTATATGAACTTCAGCCATGGAAAGGATATTTTAGATAGTAAGATAAAAGCGAATGTTAAGGCATGGTAAGATAATAGTGAATGTTAAGCTTGCGGCTAATTCGAAAACATCCAGGGCGTAGAAGAGAAATCAACCGAAACAAAAGATGAATGTCGCAGTTGCGTTATCTCATGTTAACACAGAAACGTCACAAAATGAAGGCCGAAAAGCTTTTTGTCAGATTTACATCAAGATAAGTAAAATAACATGATATGATTCCAGTCTTTTTCAAAATCAGTGAAGCACAATATATCCGGCTACAACTACAAAAACATATACGTTTTTTTACGAATGTTTCCGCATATCACTACACTTCATTCTAAGCTACTTATTTATAACATATACTCTGTGAATACTCCGAAACAAGAGTATTTAATACAACAAGGAATTTCGTAAGTGTCTTTGAAAAATCTGTCAATATTTGCAAAAGATCTTTAGAATTTAAGTTTCAAAAATTAGTATTCTTTTCCTTCATGTGTGTCTAAAATGCGTTCTATATTTGATGAGCAATGTGAAACTTCATCAACAGCAGTGGACTGTGGAATAAAATAAAGAATAAAACACTAACAATAATAGGAAAATTTTAAAAAGGAATGGGAGCAAAATAACTTTCTAGTCTCTTTCGACAAAAGATAGATGCTGACGCAAGAAAATGGTTATAAGTATACATAAGTTTTGAAAGAAATATTATAAACAGGGAAAACAATGTGAAGCAGATAGCATGCGCGTGAATCGATGTTAACCTGACGAGAATATTTAACAGAATTAATAATAAATTGATTCAATACCGCCTCTGAGAGCGATATTAATAACTTTGCTGTCAATATATATGCCTATGTACGTACGGGATTTAACACAAGTTTTTAACGCTTAAAGTTTATCTTACCATGCCTTAACGGGATTTAACATAGGTGTTTGGTTTCAAAAACTTTGCGATAAAATACCCCATGACTTTGAAATATAATTTACACGTATAGTTAGCACATTTGTTTCCTACACAAGAAGTCAAAATAGCGTTAAATGCACGTATTTATGCCCGTTAGGTTTTGTATTATTTTATGTTTGTTTTTATTTGTTTTCTTGTTTATCTTGCACAGTTCTTCATTTTATTATGCATTTAGCATCTTGTTTCAAATTTGCGGATGTTGCATTTTTAGGTACTCAGCTATTTTACAGTATCTGTAATTATGCACATTGGACTTGTGAATAAAAGCTTAATGAGAACTAGAAAGACATCTTGTTGAAATATCGGGCTTTAGCTGTAGAAGGTTTTTCTCAAATTAATGATGCTTGCGATTTGTTTCCTAAAAATGCATTTTAGAGCTAATTTTTCGAGAATATTCTGGTCGTGTACGGATAGCTGCTACACAGTAAAGTAAAATGAAGAATGTTACCGAAGTGTTGTTTCTATAAATATAAATAGGAAGTTGAGACGACTCTTCAGCTAACTGAGAATGAACTTTGAAGATTCAGTCATACTTGTGACTTGCACCACACAGTTGATGTTCATTATTTTAATCTTTGACTTAACAGTAATTTAGTAATTCTATGTAGTATTTACAGTTTAAGAGAATTTAAGTTCTATATCTCGTTTCATTGTGAGCGATCTTTAGCTGATCGTCTTCACTTGTCAAAAATAATTATCGCTTAGAGTTACATTAAAGATTCAAGTTTTCTCCTCCTCTAGCCTATTTATTCAGAAGGCCTTATGAATATGAAGGCCGATATGTACAAATATTTTTTAAATCTAACATATTTAGAATTATATATAAGGTGAGTATAAATATTATTAATAAACCTAAAGAGAAGTTAAAATGATAAGAAAACGGAACTTTTCAAATGCCAAATGTATTTTAAAACATTGAATTTAAGGAACAGAATATGGCAGCTATAATATTGTGTTAAGAAGCGTCAGATTAGTGTTATTCCATTATGACAGTATTAGTTGTTTCAGTCCATTCTTTAGTTAATCTTTAAGTGTACGTTTTATTCGTGTGTTCAGAGATCACAATTAGCTGAAAGCCAACTGAAGCACGGATTAACCAAACGCCCATTTCATCACTACGGTTATTCCGTTGAAATGATTTAACCCAAAGAAGTTCGAAAAAGGAAACATCGATATCACGTCAGCTCTAGGCTCTAATTCCAGTGAGGTCCAAAAGGCCTTTGCCTAAGTTCCTTTTTAAGGGTTTCGAAAAGCCTCTTCTCAAAATCATGTTTTTCCGTAATGGAAATACACTAGAGTTCAGGAGCCTCTGAGCGAATATAGTTTCTAGGCCCAAATTTGTCTTAGTCGGGCTTTGCCAAGCGTATCAAAACAAACAGAGACCTTTCCTTATTTACTTTAAATATGTTTTAGATAGAAATACTATTAAATTTTCTAGAAAGTTTTTATCATGCTTTTTAAAACTGAGTTTAGGATCTGATAAATTTAGTCAGAAGTTTATTTACCGATTCTTAACTTAAAAAGAGGAGTTAGAAGGTTTACAGTATACTTGAAGTAACTTGGATGTTTAGAAAGAATGACGAAATATTTTACTGTATGAAGCACTATTTCAAATCAGGCAGTAATAAAAAAGTTGTTGGAAAAGACCAGCTAACAGGCATTAGATCAATGGCTGAAAGCCAGAGAGATGCAATATGAAAGCATAGCATCATTTGTCGTATAATTCGAACGAAATTATAACATAAATAATAGGTTTTAGTTAATGGACATCCATAAGTTAAAGCGAGTGATGCCCAATCCCCCACCCCCCAAAAAGTGACACAAATCTTTACCTCTCGTTGTACAGGGCTGATTGATGAAATTTAACTCGCGTTTTTCGTGTCTCGAAAGCGCGACTTAGGATATATACTAATATATATATATATATATTGTTCTAACATACGTAATTGACACAGAATCACATTTTTTTCTGAAATGACATACCTATATTTTTTTCCATATTTCGATTTTGCGACTTAAATTATGTCAGAGTGCCAAGTTTTAAAAAATCAGAAAAAAGGAGGAATCTAAATCTACCTAAAATACGAGGTTGTTTCTTTACTAACTTTAAGTCCCAAGCTTTGTAAAAAATCGCATTTTAAAAAATTAGTTCACAAAATTTTAACTCCTCAGATGTTAATTGAATTTGATATATATTTATTATTATCTCTATTTTTATTAAACTGACTTAAATACTTCTTTCATAATTCGAAATTTAAGTTCAATCGAAGTAAAATTCGTAGCTATTTCATGATTTGTTTTTAAAATTTATATTTTTTAGCAATTTTGGTAAATTTCTCGAGAAACATTTTTGTATTATAAGCGATAAAATTTTTCCCATCACCTTAAAGTAGATGTATTTCTAGGCACACCTGCAAAAATTAAACTTTTAATTCAAAATTTCCACAGATATATGTGAATTAGCGCGTCTTGAAATTTGACATATTTATTATAAGCGGTAATAACGAAAAAGGTGGTGTACGGGCTATGTTAAAATTATTTAAAAGAGATGCAACTTTTTTTGTCGGATTGTGCACAGTGAAGAAAAGGAAAGGCAAATAATCACTATAAATTAAGAATTTCGCCGAAAGAATTACAGTTGGTGCAATCTGAAAAAAATGCACAAGATAAATTTTAATTTCTCTGTAAGTTTCTTACCAAATTTTACAAAATTTAAAATTTGGCACAATCTGAGTTGTAGAATGAAATATGGAAATGAACTTTTTCTGAAATGACATACCGAGTTATATCATTTCAGAAAAAGTCCGAATTCTGTATCAAAATACATATGTTAGAGAAATGTTAAATTTTGTCAATCGGTCTAGTAGAACTGTTTTCCCTCTTTTTTAGGGCAGAGTATATACCTTTACAAAAACTATCAACGCTGGAGTGGGATACCTCAACAAAACAACTCAAATCAGACTGAAGAGTAACTGAAACGTATTAATTATGATGGAGAAAAAAGTAATGTTCATAGGAAATCATATGGAGTCAAGGGCAAATCTTTTGTTGATAACTGTCATCCCCATAATTTTGTTTTGTCTCGAGCATCAGAGGTGACGTATTCGTTCAGTTTCATGCAAATATTGGTTAAAAAGACACCCACCTAATAGAATTCGAAGACATAATACCATTCTTCCCTCTCCAGTAATATCTTAAGTTTTCCCTACTGATGGATCAGTGCATCCATTACACATAAATACTTACAATCACAAGTATCTGTGCCTTTCCATATCTAGTCCTCCGAAATGGAAATAACCTTCTCGATTATTGTAATGATCAAGGAGGTCTAGTAGTCTTAAAACCTAAGAGTAATTAGATTTTTTTATACATTAATAACAGTTTATATTTGTAAGTCATTTAAATCTTTAATTTCCCACTCAGAGAATTAAGTTCTGTTTTATGAAATTTAATACTGTTTGTAAGATAATGACTACTTTTATGTGAACCCATACTAATGGTTGTTTATGTGTTTCAGATTGCAATGTAATTATAGTAAAATAATCAGCACAAATTTTGTGACATAAATTATTTATTTATTTCTGAAACAATATGCATTCAGTTAACAGAACATTGCACTTTTATAATGTGTACAAAAACAAAACTCGAGTTTCATAATATTCATTCCACTCTTAGACATTGATAAATAAATATGTACAATGATATGACCATGGTTACATTTCTTTACCTAAAATTATGTACATAGAAAGTAATATTAATTTAAACACCCATATCTCTCAAATAATCGTTATAAATGATCACCCTTGCGATTCTTGCGACGATTTTGGCAAAAACATATATAGTCAAAATCTCTGTGTAGATTTATGGGCCAAAATCATTTTACACACATTATTACCCGTCGGAAATGTTAACTTTACTATGGCCTGAATTTTAAAACACAAATAACAAAATTCATTCAATTAAATATGGCGAATGTTCTTATAAGATATCACACAGATCGAATTAAATGGCAGTAAATTTTACATAAAAGCATACCAAAAGGTCAGTCACGATGCACGCGTTTTCCATATTAAACTACTTTAAATCTCCATCAAATTTAATAAAACACACCTAGTTAATTTATAATAGGAACTCAGTCAGGATTGGTTAACTATTTGCAGTTTATATTTCCTGACATTATCCCTCAATCCGATTTCACTACGACAAAGAAAGCAAGAACGTAACACATAAATGAACGAATGTTTTCATTCTTCTTAATTATTATAAAGATTTGATACGATTTTCTCATGCCTTCAGTCACAACACCATCGAAATGGTTTTCCACTTGCGAAACACGTGCACTTCATAGAAGATTGCAGTCTATAAACCGATATAAAATATTAAATTATTGTTGCAAAATATTTATCCATTTCATGATGAACATTGACTAAGGAACATTGAGAATAAAGTCAGATGACTTTCTTCTTTAACATTTCTTTATCAGTAACCTACATTTTTACTTTCATTTTCGTAACTGGTACAACAAAGAATACAGTGACAGAATGGCTTGCACGAGGAACTTGTAGTGTCAATGGGATCCATGGATCCTTTGACAGATTCACACTAACGTTTTACAGTACGTTGCTTAGGCACGTCAGTATATTTAGCTTCACCATAAAGCAGCAGCAGAAATGTCGATGTTGACGTCTTTGGAAGTAGATGGTCGATATGCATCTGTGGTAAAGCTGTGTATCCTCCTGAAACAAGTAAAACATTACATGAAATAGATGTTAAGAACATTTAAAATCTCATAGGAATAAAAGAAAAAAGATTTGCATTTATAAAATTTGTTTGTAATAAAAGTTCTATAAAATACAAATGGAAGCAACTACGGGCAAACAATAATGCAATCATGCTCATGAAAGCATGCGTAACCCATCAATCAGTGTTATTCTTCTTTCATTGATGAAAAAGGCAAGGATTTAAGAGGTATTATAAAATCCAAATCATTATCTTCAAAGGATCAAATTTTGTGATTAATCTTTTCAAGCGAACTCTTTTTAAGAAAACGATTTGAAACTGCGAGTCAATCACAGGTCATTATTATTTTCAAAAAACATAATCTACATAAAACTAATCCAAACTAAAGGGAAAATATAAGTTACTATCAGCCGCTGTATGGAATGTTATAGCATAGTTGGTTGATAACTTGCAAATGTTAGTAGCTGCATTAGTGGGTCATAATATGCTCGACATACGCATTGAAAATGGTGCTTATGTAGCCAGAGGTCATTCAGAGTTTTGTGCTTGCTGTTAGTTACGGTTTTGCACCGAATGTGTTTTAGTGAACATCTCGGAATCAAAATAGATGTTTGAAGAATAAAGTTGTTTGAAGAAGTCGGGTGGAATGCCAATTGAACTCAATGACTCTAATATTTTATTACAATATGGAAGATAGTTATGTTCACGTAATTTGGAAGAACTTAGGCATAGCTACTTTGGGAGCAACTGGGGACTTTGGTTCATGTGCCAAAATTTTCGATGTCTGTCATCTGTTCAAGGATCAGTGCTCAATATAATGTTAACTAATTATTTGATATTTTTTTCATTGCATTAGAATTTCTCTCAGGAAATGCTAACATTATCCATACTCTTCAAAAGAAACGCTTACGGAACATGAAAAAGAATTTCTGAACTTCGATCATGCCTCCAGTTTGCTAAGATTCAATACGCAATTTCAAAAACTAAATGATCTATTGGTAATTGCTTGGTACCAGAAATCACAAGAACTTCTTTAGATATCTTGAGGTGTCCGATGTCTCGCCAGGTAAGAGTTTTTTGGCAG
>KK122107.1:179390-244331 GCA_000611955.2 Stegodyphus mimosarum | reverse complement strand
CATATAAACCGCAATTTTGCTGCATTTCTTTTGTGATCCATTATTCACAAAAGTCACGATCACACTGATTTACATCAGCGGCTAGATGAATACGGTTTGATTTTAATCGAACTCTATTGATCTGGCATTCACTGATTTCTTGCTTTCCTCAAAAATCTTCTCAAAGATTAAAGTATATAGAAAGAGCCAGAAACTCTAATAAAATATTATTGTGAATTCATGTTGCCAAGAGAATTACCATCAAGTGACATATATGGGCATCCTGACACTTTGGAATATATTTTGATACCTGCGCATTAAAGAACAACTTAAATCTTAATAAATATAATAAATGTAAAAGCTAAGAACTTAAATTTAATAACTCTTCAGATATATGTCTAACAATTCTTATTGTTGAAAAATGCGTATTAGAAATAAACTGAATGCATTTTGAATCAAAATCACCTATCTCTGAATTAAACGGATTAAAAGAACGTTTTTGATGAAATTCAGAATCACCTTTATACAATCAGAGTGTTTCAGGAAGGGCTTAATAGCCTTTCAAAGACAATAATTTCAAGTGTTATGAGTTGTGTGAGTGTCAATTTCAAGTGTTCAAGGTGTGTTTACGTTCTATGGCTTGAAGAAAGCAATGGATATTTTATGTGGCTGTGTCGATAAGTTGTGAAAAATAAGTAAAGAAGATGACGGGTTTTAAACGAGATATCACAAGAAAATATAACGTGGCCTACGAAAGTAAGTCGCCAAAATGTTCTAAAAGAACGGATGGTTAAGCATGTGCCATTTATGTTTTAACAGAATGCACAACGAACGATTTACCCAAAAGGTTTCAGTCTTGAGTTATGATGCTTTTTATAGATGGAATTCCTTAGTACCTCAAAATAATTCTAGAAATATCTGAAATTAAACAAACTTCAAGCCTTGTGACATTATCATTTTGGGCTGACTTAATAGCGATGCATTTTCGGCCTGCCACTGGCCAAACTTAAGCGGTTGTTCTAACAATGTACAATTTGCTTACTAGCTTACCGTGGCGATTCATGACGCTACAAGAACATATTAATGCCGTAATTTCCTTATAGATTTGATTCAGTTGAAATAAAAAAAATTAAACGGTGTTCATATTGTTTTTCCGAAATTAAACAGAATTTCGAAATTTCCCATTATCTTGGTTTCACAAGAATCTTTTCTCAGCATCCTCCTATTTACTTATTGAAATGGTGCCGGGAAAGCAACTGATCTGCTTTATTATATTCCTAGAAAATGTTAATATGCTTATCTAATTTCATTTGAGAGGTTTTAAAGAAAAAGGGGAAAATAGTAATGTAAGAAAAAGTAAAAAGATTCAAACAAGTACCTTTTCTTTAAGAATTTCGATTTAAGAAGATTTCGCAAATGCTTCAGCAGCTGCAGTAAGTGTTAGCGATTGAAGGTATTTATTAAAATGTTAAAAAGCGTTCTTTACATGCAATGAAACAGTAAATTCATATGATAAAAATAAATGTATTTTAATGTATGAACAACGAAATAGTTGAAAAAATAAATTTATAA
This sequence comes from Stegodyphus mimosarum, assembly GCA_000611955.2. Classification (NCBI taxonomy): domain Eukaryota; kingdom Metazoa; phylum Arthropoda; class Arachnida; order Araneae; family Eresidae; genus Stegodyphus; species Stegodyphus mimosarum. The sequence goes on along the minus strand of KK122107.1, from coordinate 242,780 downwards.
GAATTTATTACATAATTGTGATGGTATTTAGAAATATAAGACGAAGGTTTCACTGTTGAATTTAGATTCTTTATTTATGTTCCAACTTAGATTTTGTTATTTGTGCAGCGAGTGTATTTACTTTTTATGTTACTCAGCGACTTAAAGAAAATAGTTTTTATGAATCTGCAATTCAAATTATCACAGTCAATTTATCTTCAGATAATTTTATGATCTTCATTGTAAACTTCGATTCTAAAATTATCTTCAAACTTGAAAGCAAATAGAATTGAAGTCAATTTTTATGCAAGACATTGTCGAAACAAGCCAATACCTGAAATTAATTTCGAAATTGTGAATTTATGCTTATATATATGTACGTATGTATGTAAGATAAAAAATATGAAACTCTAAATTACTAACTTTAATTTTACTACATCCCCTCCGTTACTTAAAAAACTAATCCACATTATCGCATTACTTTATTTGCAATGGCAATAACGTTTGTCCAATCTAAAGTGCACTTTTCGAGCTTTGAGTTGCAAAGCCAGATTGTACTTAATTTAGGCTTTTGAACATAGAGATACTTTCCGTTGGCACATACGTAAGCACGAGGAAAGGCACACATCCATAATCATAGTATCCTGCTGGCTCTTTTTAAATGTGATATTTTTGCTGGAAGTGACTTGAGGATGTCAGAGGTGACTTTTTTAGTTATGGCCGAGATGTTTAGAGATGTTGCTGGCATGCAGATCGGATGCGTAATAGAGAGATGGAATTTGGAGATCAAAATAGCTGGATATTCACAAATTGATTTTATTTCTTGATGAATAAATTCTTAGGACATGTGTTCTCTGTTTACGCATTACTACGGGTGCGACAAGCAACCCACAGTTTTATATACAACTTATTATATTTCTAAACAATATACGATGCTGCGAAACAATAGGACGCACTAACAGGGCAAAGACGAGTAGAACAGTCATTGCGCACTTCAGCAAAGCGTATTCATAGAGTTGAAATCTTTTGTTTAAGCTTTCAACGGTTACTGGACAAAGCTGACGGCATTGCAAATCACAAAATGGGGGTTAGTTTTTCAAACGACGCAGTTTGGATTCAAGGACGGGGAGATAGCCAAATTAAAGTTAGTTATTTTGAGTATCATATTTTTTTTATCTTACATATACAAACACACATATATGTATATAACTTTTAAAAATTGAAGGTAATTATCTCAGAATAACAGGTAAATAAATAATGCGTTGACAGCTACATTTAATTAGAGGTATGATAGAAGTATAATGTAAAAATTCTAGTTTAAATTCATATTTTATTAAGACAGCAAGAATAAAATATTGTAGATTAATACTAAAACGAACAACAACAAGTATTAAAACTAAAAGCAACAATGAAGGGCAAGAAAAAAAAATTACTTCAGGGAACTAAAATGCAATGAAGTTGAAAAAGGAATAAGTCATAAAAGCCAAACTGAAGTGCTATAAATTTCGTATGGAACTTTTTCAGGGGTTTAATGATACAACAGATTCACTTATAACCTTATTTTTGAGCTAACCATTGAACAATTTAGTAAAGTCAAAGCAAATTTAATTACCTAAAAAATTCTGATTAGATTAAATATATAAATACATAGATATAAAATTTGAAGCGGCAAACAGAAATAAATATAAAAAGAAGTAATAACATAAGGGGGGAAGAGGAAATTGAACAGAGAAAAATTAAAAGTATAAAAAGTGGAAGAGTAGAAATATAATAAAAATAAATAGAAACTGAGTGATGAAAATGAAATATTAAAACGTTTTTAATAAATTAGCTAGGACGTTTCTATAGAAGTAAGAGTTTAGATACTTACAAAGCTCATCCAGAGAGTAAGCGCCGTTTGGATATAAATAAGATTAGCAATTTGTTTTCATTTGCATTTTAGTACAGAAAATCTACACACCTTGAAACTATTTTTCGACATATTCACCATGCGAATGAAGGCATGTCTCCTATCTTGGTACTAACTGAAACACACTCGCTTTGCAAAATTCGGTCGCCTGTGACCTAAATCAGTTCTGGACGTTTGCCTTGATCTCATCATTACTTGCAAAGTGCTAGATGGATGGAGCTAGTCGGAAGTCGGATGGAGTTAAGCCGGATCATAAGGAGGGTGACAGAATTCTTCTCAAAGAATTGAATCAAGCAGCGCCGTAATTACGCATGCGTATGCGGTCGCGCGTTGTCATGCACGAACACAATACCAGAAATCAGTAGTTCTCGCTTTTTGTTCTGTATTGCCTGCCGTGTCTTATTTAGTGTTTCACAGTAAGCTGTAGCACTGATTATTACATTCCATCCAGTCTGTAACAAAATTCCTCGACAGTCCCAAACACGATGCACATGATTTTTCTTGAAGAGGCGGCATTGCTTTTGGGTTTTGGGGAACCAATATGCCGCTATTCCAGTGACTGTCGTTTCCTTTCGAGTGTCTCGTAACAAACCAATGTTTCATCGCCTGTAACAATCCTTTTAAAAAAATTAGTTCCTTTTGACACATAATGCTGCAAAATCTTCAAGGCTGCTCCCATGTTTTCCATTTTTGAACGTCCGTTAGTGTTTTTGGTTTCCATTGCGAACACAGGTTTTTGTAGACCAAATGTCCGGTAACAGTTTCGTGTAGTAAAGATCGTGAAATATGTATTTTGAAAATGCATTGGCAAATCAGAAATCGTGAATCGCCTATTGGAACGACGAATTTTTCCGTGGATGCAGCGCATCATTTCTTCGGTGGTCAACGACGAGCGTTTACTGCGCCCCTTGTGGTGGAAACTTTCCCTTTCCTTGTTGAGTATCCTAACTATCTGAATATTATATATATGTTGACTATATTATAAATATAATATATATGTTAAATATCCTAACTAACTAACTTTGCTGAATATCGCACTATATCTTCACTCATTATCTCCATCCATTGGTTCATCCCAAAGCTGAACGTTTCACGCATTCCAAAACTTGATAAAGGCTCTTATTTCTCAGTCGATTAATCAGTGCTGGTCAATCGATTAATTTAAACGTGATTACCGATAAACGATGACTTCAAATGTTAATGTAAACGAACAAAATGATGAGGCTAATTCATTCTCGAGCTGAACAATGTAATTACACATTCGCAACGTTCGTGCTATCAGATGCGCGGGAGATATGAACAAACAGTACTTAGTTTCAGCTTATTCATGAGTATAAATTGATGCAGATCAGCTTATTCATAAGTACAAGTGCCTAGGTTAGTAAAATATTTTAAAAGAGAATAATACCCCCGAAAAAGAAATAGATAAGAGAAGGAGAAAGAAAAATTGAAGCAAGGAAAAGACAAGGAAGTCACTTCAATTATATTTTCTGTAAAATAAAAGAAGTATACACATATTAAATGAAAAGAAGGAAAGAAACGCGCGTAAAGAAAAAGAAAAAACTAAAGAGTGACAGAAACTGGAAACAGCTGTTTAAAGAGACAAGAAAAGAGAGATTAAACAAGGGTAAGCAACACTAAGAAATGAAAATAAAATATATAGCAACATGATTGGTTACGTGAGGTCAGCAAGTGCGTTTATAGAGGATGCTCAACAGCTTGCGTTGCTACTTGATAAAAAAAATATTGCGACTTCACATAAATAATACCTAGCAGCAGAAACGCGCATTTAATAATTTTCTTAAACGTAACACAATATCATTAGCAATGTCATTAAAAGTTTTAGAGCGTAAAGGATATCCAGTAAGTTTGGCATCACATCGTATTTGTGGACCTCCAAGTGTAAAATAAATAGATTCACTCGATAGTTACTTTTCAATAATACACATTTGATGATGATAGGAATAATCCGGTGACAAATGGGAAGGATCCTTTTTTCCAGATGATAGATGCCAGCACATTCTTGTAATATCCTACAAAATCTCAGTATCCTTCAGTATCGTACAAGTAAAATGAAAGTACTACTGACACATTTAGGTTTCAGAGGGACGACTCGAACCAAAAATGATTTATCTGTTGTTTTTAGAAATTAGATATCATTCTTTATGATGACAGAATTATGGCATTCCCACATATTCCAGGCTTTCTTTAGTTCTTTTTTTTTACCCGCAACTTATTCATTCTGTTTTTCGACTCTCTAATATATTTTTAAAATAAACTACGCATAAAGATAAATTACACATAAAAATAAATTATATAATCAAAACCAAAATTAAAAAAAAATAATGAATAGGCTATAATTTTAGGCATACAAGTTATCCCCCAAAATGAGAACATTACATAGCATAAGAAACTTTACATGGCGTACAATTAGAAGAAACGAAGTACTTTCCGATTGTTTTGCGTGCCCCACTTCATTTACGGGCTATACGATTTCAAAATGCTATTACGTTACTTCAGTCCACCCTAAGCTCTGGATAGTTATGACTCATTCTCAAAGATGTTTTGTCTGTACATAGATCGCCACACCTGAAACTCATTAATTTCCTCTTACTAGACAATGTAAATGAATTAAGATGTAGGAGCTCTTAAACAGAACATGCATTCCCTTTGCTTTCGAAACAATTCAGATATTATGCGAACCTCTTGTACGGAAATGTAACAAATGTAGAGTCTTGTAGAATTTTGCGACGTCGGGAAACTGAAGAAATCCACAATGTCTTCGCTGAGATTCGAAATCCAGACATCTCGAATATACGTCGAGCGTGCTTCTAGTTACACTCCGAAGGAATGTGGAAAGGAGGGAGAAAATATGTTATATAGTCCCACTTTTAAAGGGGAATTGGGGATTAGAGTACTCACTCGCTAAATCCCGGTGGTGACGAATTACCGCCTGCCACTTTTTAGTTAGGGCACCACTTGTAGAGCCGTTGTGATTTTTTTTCGAAGTCATGAATCTGAAGATATCCGCAATGTCCTCGCCGGGACTCGTGTTCCGAACCTCCTAAATACGCGGAAGGAGGGAGAAATTACCATTTTACAAACATTCGATAATCCAACGGTACAACGTTATATACTATGTTGATGTCAATGGTCTGCGATTTGAGTACTTACTATGATACAGATCATGCAGAATATGCAGGTCGATGTACATCACGTTATCCTAGCTGGAAAAGACATCATGGGATTCTAAAATTCATTCTTCTAGACACAGTGTTCTACCGAAATCATTCCAATGGCATTGTATATTCTAACCTTCTGAGCATGATATGTAATGTTGTCGCATTTTTTCTGGAACACCTTATGTAAGCGCCAAAAGTAACGTGTAACACATTACCTATACAGTTAAAAATCTAGTTATCTAATCATTCATAAAAATATATTTTAAATGCTTCTGCAGGCCTCAATAATATTTACACAAACCATCATTGGTCACTATTCTTGATATTAGAACCTTCAAATAGAATAATTTTGTATTTCATCCTTGAAAGAGATAAAGGCTATTTTCATCGCGATTATACTGTAAGCTGATAGAAGTTATTGTTGTTTTCCGTTTTTCTGCAAACTAAAAGCAGTAAGTTTCGGTAAAGGGTTAGAATTTACCTGTACGGCATGTCATAGTCAACTTCTAAAATAGTAGTGAACTTGTTTGGAAACAAGAGGTCTACTATGGCCACTGCGCCGCCGACAATGACGGAAATAATCCCTAAAAAAGAGTAAATGGAAATTATTTCATCAGCATTCTGATTAACAATATATAAGTCTCACCTACAAATTAATAGTAGAATAAAATATCACATAACTGATACATATTACGTATTAACATGTATAACATTAATTACGTCATAATATTTTGAAATCCCTTGTGGAAGAAATAATATTGAAAGATTTGCGCATAATGTCAAGCTAGAAACACTTCTAAACAAAAATAATGAATTAAAAAAACATAACCATAACTTGGAAGGGGAAACTACTGCTTATTTGATCTAAAGCTTTACGTCAAACAACATTTGAATAAACTACCGAGTTTTTCGAAATTTGACTAAGAAAATTGTCTACAGGAGTTCTTGTCAAACTCAACAAAGTTTACAGTAAAAGCCTGAGATTCGTAGCGTATTTTACCTATCCAAATTAAAGGTAAAATAGCAACATTTAGAATTAATTAAATGTTCGCAAGTTTCATCTGCAGTATAGTATCAACTGATAAGGGCTAATTAAAATCTTCGGTTGCTTTTTACAACTAATTATTAAATGTTAAGCATAGAAATTGTAACTTATACTCGTCAAAAGTGCAACTACAACACTATGAAGGAATGCGTATAGGGATGTGAAAATAACAGGATCGGTAGATGTAGGATGTATACAAATGGTTAAATTCGAGTGCTCATCTGGTCACATGATACATAGTTTCTATCTGTAAAATAAAGTAGCTGGCTCACATTATATATGCTATCAATGACAGATTGTTATAATGGAACAATTGAAGGAGGGCACAAAATGCCTCGGAGACATCAGCGAGCTGAATATCACCATTTATCCTCTGAGGAACGAGAACATATCCTAGGATCGACTTTGAGACATATCCTAGGACCGAGTTGGCTTTGTCCCTGGGCGTAGCTGCCAGTCATTTTGAACAGGACATAATCACTTTTCAGAGATATGTGGCACTATGGACGCAGGACCATCTGATAACACGATAAAGAGGCAGCAGATCATCCAGGTGTACATCAAATCGTATTGATAGGCAAATTCGGCAAATGTTCGTGGGAACCGACAAACCTACCTACCATTATCAGAAGGGACATATGTTTCCTGCCAAAACATCAGTTTCAGGTTGCATGAGCTGGAGATGCGCTCACGGCGGTTTCCATTAACCACTCGACACAGAGCTGCCCGTCTGACTTGGTGTCGAAGTTATCATCAAGCGAGGAAGAATTCCATCGGGTATTGTTTTCAGACGAATCCCGACTTTGTGTATGGAAGAATGATGGTCGTGGACATATGTGGCAGCCTCCTGGAAAACGTTATATGCCAGCCCATGTCGTCGATCGTCACACCGGTCTTCATGGTTGGGGTTGCTATCACGTTCGGACAGCGGACAACCCTTGTGCATATTGCTGGCTGTTTAACATCCGACAAGTAAGTACCACAAGTCGGATATTAGTGCAGGCCGCCTCAGCACGTTATTCCAGCAAGTCAATGATCGGCCTCATGTCGCACGTCACACTCTGATCAGCCTCAGTCGAACTAACATCCTTTCCTGGCCGGCAGCCTCACTCGATCTCTTTTCCATCGAGCTTTATGCGGGTTGCTATCGAACGTGGACTGTCATCACAGTGCATCGCAGTGCATACCTAGAGGAACTGAGAGCTGCAGTGGACTCGGCTTGGTAAGGAATATCTCAGGAGATCATTAATAGCCTCACAGACAGTATGCCTCGCCGTTCAGAAAGGCCTGCATATCTGCACGTGGGACCACATTAGATGCTGAATAAACAGTTTAATTTTTCATATCTTTATTTGCTCCTTTAATCGTCTGCATACTTGTCTTAACTTTACGATCCTGTTATTTTCACATCGCTACGTGCATACCTTTATGGTGTTGCAATTTCCCTTTTAACGAGTATAATATTTAAAATAAATTATAAATATAAGATTAACCATGTAAAATATAAAACGTTTTTTCTAAAGTTGGAAGGATTCATTTTAGCGTTTCTGTTTTAAATGAACCTACAGTCGAAGCTCTAAGTTGCAATTATCACATCATTAACGTTTGAGTCTATTGTAAAGGTTTAAGGGAATTTAAAATTATTATGACACATATTTGTAAATTCAGATATATAAGATGCAAAACGTCATAATAATTATTAAATAACCAATAATTAAACAGTACTAGAAAATGCACCATCCACCTCCAGAATAAAAATCCCTCGTTTGATTTATTTTATCAAGGTAAGTTAAATCTAGATTGATGTTTCTTGCTTACGTATAAAATAATTTTGTTTTAACATCTTTTGTTTCCCTTTTAAAATTGATAAGGTTCATTAAAAATCGAATTTTTTAAATTACTTAATTTCGCATAATGTTGTAATTATCACACATTTCATATACTACACAAATAACAGAAGTCAATTAATAAAAATTGTATACTTTATAAAATGGCACTTTAGTACGCGTACATGCAAACCAAAATATTAAATATCAGTACCAGTCCCAATTCATAAATAAAATCAAATACATGTAATGATTAGAAACAATAAATAAAACTTTGGTGTCATAGACTGATTTCAAATTATTTTTTTCACCAACAGTTTGTATTGCTTATCAGTGTTTGTATTCAAATGAGGGATTTCTGATAACAGTGTCACATAAATGCTACTAAATTAATACCACTGAATTCAAGATAACGAAAATATGTTTATAGGTACTTTTTTCAATTTAATGGCAATTTCATACAACCGAGATCTCTCGCATTTTGTTAGTCGTGAACATTTTTATGGTAAGGAGACAAAATCTCGATGGGAATGCTTATTTGAAGGGCGAGTGTATGGTGCATTATACTATGTAAATGATACTGGCACAGATTTACATGATCTAATTGTGCTTAACAATTATCTATGGCTTCCCACGTTACTCTCTTTAATATTCATTTCATACAGGCAACAGCTTTATTTATTATTCAGTTCATACCGATTCATTGCCAATAATGAAGGAAAGTCAGACACTCCTATAGCGTTTCCGAATGATTTATTAAAGCAGACTTTGCTTGTTTAACAATGGAAGAAAAATCAAGAGACACTAAGCTTTAGTTGTACATCAAATAGCGTAAAGGATAGCAAAAAGATGTAACTGTGCACACTAAGACTTTCAAAATAAAATAAAAGGGAAACTCTCGTAATCAAAAAGATGTTAACGAACATTTTTCGTCTCAGTATTAATGATCTTGTTTCGGAAAGCGAAAGTGCACACGAATGCTGTCAAAACTCTTTCTATTTATATGTTCCCATATGTACGCAATTCTTGATTTTTTTTTCAGATTATGCTTTGCTCACAAATTAATAAAAGAGCTTTAAATTCCCAGCATTATCTCGTAGTGCACCCAATATTATTTCTCAAGAAGGGGGATACTACTAGTACTATTACTACTAATAATAAATAAAAATAAACTAGCTGCATTTCGCGATTTTCTTCACGGAATCCCCAAGAAAGTTATCCACGAAGGTGTCTCTACTAAAGAAAATCCAAAACCCCTATTTATGCTTAAATAATAAAGCGCGTAATAAGAACTAAATGCTAAAATAAAGCAAGATGTTATTGGTTTTGTAATTTAAATCATTACTAGATTATTTATTTAATCATTACTAGGTTACAAAATTAAATTGTTATTAGATTTCACTTTTAACGCGTCGTTTTATAAATCGGATGATTAGATTAATAAGTATGGTAATTTTTAACTGTTAGTACGGAATACATGCAGGGCAGGACAGAAAGAAGCGCGCGGACACCAGAACTTCACCAAAGGTTTTACAAGTATAGTTCCCTACCGCACTAACTGCGCATCTTTTGACTCAGTTTTGATACAGTAAACCCCAAGGGACAGATCATAGTATCTTCCACCTCTTTTCTCCTACTATCAAACCTCTCGCGAGAACTTTGAGGCCCACCAGAATTTTAAAGGCAAACTTCTGCACAGACACTATATACTAATAAACATCCAAGCCTTCTTTGACATTCAAACCGGTCCCAACGAAATATAAACTAATTATGGTATAGCTTCCCAAATATGTTAATGTCATTAGAGTTATTGACTGGTTGGTGCAAGATCACCGAGTAAACTAGGCAACCGGGCACAAAAATTAAAAATTTTTTCTTGTATTTTTTTCCAAATTAAAGGAGGTTGCGCACCGGGTTGATCATATACAGGTGCATCACTTTCTTTAGTTTTCTCTAAACCAAACCTGAGTATGATATAGTACACCTGATATGATAGGAAGGTCTATGGTGTATTTGTATATGAAAAATAGTAATTTAATTCTGCTTAAGAAGACACATTAAATTTTTCTTCACTGAGGATTTTCATCATAAACTGAAGTTTAAGAAAACGTTGTTCTAATACGCATAATTAATTTGTAAGTACAGAAAGTATTTATTCTATTTACGAAAGAAACGACAGTTAATTTGTAATTTGAATATTTCGCTTGTAAGCCTTTTTTTAACATTCCCAGTGAGCCGTTCAGACGGTATAGTGGTTAGGGGAGCTTACTACGGTGCTAAAGGGCCTGAGTTCGAATCCCGTAGAAGGCATGGCTGTAATTGTTTGTCCTTTCATAGGAAGCAAGATGGCCCACCTATTAGGCGCCTCCATAATAAAGTGATTACCACTTCTGGCTACTGGTGGCCAAGCCGAAGTTGGCTGAGGACCTGCCATTGAGAGGAAAATCATTCTCAGTAAAATGACCAGGGTTATTCATCATTTATATTTTTTCGGTATTATCACAAATTTAATAACAAGGGACCAAAGATGAGGTAAAATATCAATTCGATACTACAGATGATTTGCGGGTACTTGAATATCACACTTATGCTGATCTTGTTTGCAGTAAAGCAAGTTTCTCTAAACAAGCAATAATAAGGTTTTACATAATAATGTTGGGAATGTTTAGTAAGTAAGCTCTGTGAGCTTTTCATTATATATGTTACCGGCAATGTTTGAAATGTCAACATTCTACAGAATGCTTTGGAATTTTATAGAATGCTGGGAGTTTTTAGAAAACATATGAAATGTGAGAATTATTATATGCTTTCCTTAGGCACTGTATACTATATATCCTTTGCACTATACCCAGGCATTCTATAGAATGACAAATGGTATTTAGGCAAAATATAGAAAAGGTCATGATAAGGCTAATATTAGCCCAAAGAGCGTCAGCCCAGAAGGGTTATTCGTCTCGAAACGGCATTTTGCGCCAAATCACTAAAAACGTTGAATCACTTTCCAAATTGTCGCCACCAAATATTATCGCCCTGTATTATATTTAAAGAAATTAAATAATGAAAAATGTGCATGATGCATGCATGTTTCTCGTATTGTGAACAAACGATGATACCTAGAGCTATAAGGTATTTCTCCTGCCTTCTTAGCTTGCCTTCGTAGTGTGGTGGTCAGCGCACTCGCCGCGTATTCGATAGGTCTGTGGTTCGAGTCCCGGCAAAAGCGTTGCTCATTTTTCATCTCTCCTGTTTTTCAAAAAATACCTAATGTGTCTACAGAGCCATCAATTTTGAATAACATAGTCCTCCACCCAAATATGGACACCTGGAAGCCTGAATTTGTTTTATTGTCTTTTTACATTTTGTAAAACTTTAACGAATTTCTGATTAAGAAACTCTACAATTTCAAAAAGGCAATGGCAATACTGTACAGTGACAATGCTACAACATTTTTATCTCCAACGCGCGAGACTTACTATTAGAAATTCTAAAGATATGCTATTTTTAAATATTTTTAGATCAAAGGGACTTTAGCCCAAATGCTCTCGAATATTATCTTTCACACTGAAAGTGTCGGTTATTGAGTAACAAACTAAGCTGCTTTAAACCAACAGATGGAGCTATTAAAAATGTTATTTTTTTTATTTTTAATCCAATTGATTTAAATAAAAATGCATTTAATTCATGATATATCAAATTAAAAGCACTAAATAGGTTTGTAGAATTACGTTAGATATATTTTCACTTTTCAAATATGCAGATGATCTATAATGATCCCATGCTAATGCAAATGTAGATTTATCTAATATCCTATAAAATATTTCGCTATTCTACCTAAGCCATCTGTACTGATAATCTCCACTGATAAATTAACCATATTAAAGAATAAACGAGCCCTATTAGGCAACCTTTAAAATCTGAAGCCTTCTAGATTATTTATTTATTTATTAATTACAACAAAAGGGCTATTAGTTTCGAAACACGCTTTTGCATTATTTCACTTTTCATTCTAAACTGTTGCCATTCGAAACATTAAACAGTTTTATAGAATGACATTGCATATTTTTCACTTAAAAATATAGAACATATATAACGTTACCACCTTAGTCTAAATGGATATTCATTTAATACTATAAAATGCTCTGCTATTCCAACCGGGCCATCTCTATCGATAATCCGTTCTGATAACCCATATTAAACTTCAAAAGAGGCCTTTTGGGCCATCGTTAAAATCCTAACCCTTTTGGATTTATTTTAAACGTTTTTGCATTAAAGGTGCTATTAGTCTCGAAAATCACTTCTTGTTTTCTAGAAACTTGTTTTTTAAGAAAACGACAGCACCTAGAGGCACCGAATTTTTAATATACGTTTTCCTCTATTCAAACATGCGCACCTCGAAGCCCGAATTTTTAATTTCGAATTGTTTTTGATAAATTTCACATTTTGTACAAATTTAATGAATTTTTCTTAAAAAAATTGAACGATTTGTAAGCCAGAAGTGGCAACGCTGTTCGAAATAAACATTTTTATCTCCAGCGCGCCAGACTGTTGCCATTCGGGAAAATGAAGAGATTTATCTTCCAATTTTAATCCACAAATTCGGCTATTTGAAAGCAATGTGTTGCCACTTCCTCATATAGAATACTTATTATCTCTTCAACTGAATACTTATTATTCTTATTCAGTTTTCAAATTAACATTTTTGTTATTGATCAGCAAACAAACTGACTATAAAGCAGTCAATGAAGTTTAAAAAAAAAACCTTTTTACATTTTAATCAGATTGCTTTAAATAAAAATACATTTAAATCGTGAGATGCCTAATTAGAAATATTAAATATTTATATGAAATGATGCTAGATGGATTCATGAAAGTTATTACATATTTTTTTCTTTCTTATGTTTACTCTTTTAGATGGTTGGCCATTTGAGCGACTAATTTTCAAAAGAAAAAAAAAGAAAATCTGAGAGGTTTCAGATTTTCCAAAGGGACTTTTTTTAACATTTTGTGTCTTACCTTTATTTATTAAATATACTTTTTTTGGCACTTAAAAACCATAAAATTCAGTTAAAGAACAATATCGCAAAATAATTTTAAAGTGAGCATATCTTCAGAATTTCCGATACACAGTCTCACGTCCTGCAGATAAACGTTTCTGTACAACGTTGCGATTGCTCGCTTTGAAATTCTTGAGTTTGTTAATAAAAAATTCATTAAAGTTTTACAAAATATGAAATCGATAATAAAACAAATTCCAAATACCAAATTTGGGCTTTCAGATGCCCATATTCGCAGCAGGATTAAGTCATTCGAAATTCGATGGCTCTAGGTACCGTCGTTTTATCACAATGAGAGAAACATACATAAGTTTATGGAGATAATTCATTATTTAACTTCTTTAAATATAATACAGTACAGGACTGAAATATCTGGTGGCAACAGTTTGAAAAATGAACCGACATTTAATGTTTCCGACGCAGAATCGCAAAGCGAAAGCAATAGTCCTTCAGGGGAAATAAAAGAAAAAAAAAAGTGAAATGTATCGGATTTTAAATTACGTCTGAAGGGGCCTGATTAGAAATGTTAAATGTGTTATATGAAATGATGCTAGAAGGACTCATTAATGTTATTACATATTTTCTTTCTTATGCTTAACTTTTTAGATGGTTGGCCGCCTGAGCGGGTGATTTTCAAAGAAAAATATAATGAAAAAAAGAAAAAGAAAAGAACATCTGAGAGCTTTCAGATTTTTCAAAGGGGCGTTTTTTAGCGTTTTGTGTGTTACCTTTATTTATTAAATATCATGTTCTTCGCACTTAAACAGTAAAATTCAGTCCAACAGCATTATCCCAAAATAATTTTAAAATGAGCATATCTTTAGAATTTCCGATACACATTTCCGCGAGCTGGAGATAAAAAGGTTTTTCTTTTTCCCAGTAGAGTGTTGCCATTGCTTGCTTTTAAATCGTTTTGTTAATCAAAAATTCGTTAAAGGTTTGCAAAATATGAAATAGATAATAAAATGAATTCCAAATTTGGGCTTCCAGATGCCCATATTCGGGTAGAAACGTACGTTATTCAAAATTGGATGGCTCTAGGTACCGTTGTTTTATCACAATGCGAAAAACATACATATATTTATGCAGATTCGTCATTATTTAATTTATTTAAATATAATACAGGAGATAATGTTTGGTGAAAACAATTTGAATAGTGAATCATTGCAAAATGCTAAGACGAAAACAGTAGTCCTTCAGGGACAAAGCTCCTTTGGATTAAAAATGTATGGCAATTCCGAATACTCTACCGGGAATTTTCAAGATATAATGTCTGAAAACATTTTGTGATTTTGCTCTTGAATTTAATATAGCGTAACTGGGAAGAAAGCCATTCTAATAAAGCTAAAATACAAGGAAAAAATGTGTTATCAAAGAGTGAATCCAAGAGCAAATTGGTAATATGCGATGCTCAGCAAGGGCATAAAAAGCCTTAACTAATCCTTTGGTGCGACGTCTGAACTAATTCTGTGGTTCCTTCTTTTTTATTATTTCATTTAGCTTTAACAGTACGAATCATCAATGTGTTAGTCAGAAAGGTCATTAACTCCTATTTTTAATTATTTGATATTTAACTCATATTCTAAAAACAAGTTGAAACAATTCTAATTGAATACAGTGTCTTGAGATCATAATTTCATGTGTTAGTATTATAATGTTTTGGTTATTGTCAACATAATTTTTTTTCCAAATAAAATCATATAATTCTAGCCGATCTAGAGATTGAAATTTCATTTGCTTCTATGAGATTTAGAATTGATTCATTAGACTATTAGCAGCAAATATGTTCCCTTTTTATGAAAGAGAAACTTAGTAAAATACCATTTGTCGCAATTAATGTAGGCAGAAATTCTTTTTCTCCTAATACTTAATTGAATTGTAAAACTGTAACCTGACGTTTGCAATTACTTAAAGATTTTATATTATGATTTAAAATTTTCATTCACGATATTTTTAATTTAGTAGTTTTCAGTATATTTCCATCCACGATATTTAGCTTCAGGTACTAATTTTACAATTAAATATTACCATGGTAAAGACATGGCAATACGCACGTAAGCATAATGAACCGAGTAGACACATCATGTATTATTCATATATTTCTTTCGACAAACTTTATGCCTCGTAATCTGAACATGACCTTGCGAACGTGTGTCCTTTGCTATCAGCAAAAGGTGTACTTATGAGGGAAGGTAGAAATTACTAAGTTCACCTTTCCCGTATTCATGGATCAAACCACAGATCAGACACCGCTTCAACATTCTTTAGATGCCGTATTATTTCGTTTTATATATTTTTCAGGATTTATTTGATAGTTGAGAAAGTCAAGAAAAAAGTATATAATACTTGCTTAACTGAAGTGATTCCAGAACTTATTTTGTATTCTGACATATGTCGTTAACATAGAAAAAGGAATGTTAACATACATTCCTTAGACACCTTTATTGGAAGCTTTCATTCCCTATTTTTGGTATTTTTAAACGCTAAATGCACAATTTCTAAATGTCTATTTTTTAGCATTTAAAGTTAAATATCAGAAATAAAAACCTCTTCTGAAATATGAGTTGAAAATTAAAATGAAAAAATTGTCGTGTAACATACGATAATAAATGCTTCGGGTATAATTTTGTAATTAAAGCATAATAAAACTCAGAAATTACTGAAAAATATTTTCTGCGATATATTAAAATTGCGTTAAGCGCAGCGGATGGTAAATTGGTTGTGAATAGAAGCATTATATTTCTGCATTAATTCAGAGAAAATGGTCATAAGAGCAAAAATGGTGTTTAAAAAAGCGTAGTAAAGTTTCTAAAGCCGAGTAAACGTGTTGTTTTATATAATTACTTTTTATATAAGCACTTTGATTGTCAAGTCACCCGTATTCGAATGACGGCAAAAATTCTGATCAGGCGGCGTCATCTGTATTCTGGTGAAAGTGCTTTGAGTACTTACGAGGTATTTGACAAAATGACTGTTAATTGTTGAAAGAAGAAACAAAAATGATACGACAGGCTAAACTCATTCCGTTCACTAAAACTAAATGATGCTTTCTTCGTTATACTCTTTTCTTAAACAATCAGTTCTTGAAAATATAATCATACTATTTATACCACATCTATTATCACTGCATTTATCAGTATTCGAATCGGAATCTGAAGATGTAATTTAGTTTATAATTATCTTTCTAAGAAATCCCGACTGTTCCTCATCGCTACTATTGCAATTTTTGTAAGCCTCGCAAGAGATTTCTTCTTTACTACTGTATGATTCATTTAAAAATTACTCTTTCATTTTTCCTTAGATATTGCCAAAGATGGGTTCTTTTAGACAATGCAAAAAACTTCAACCATTCTTCTCCACAGAAAAAATATTTGGTAAAGAAGAAATAATTTTCGAGTCTCACACCCTTTCTTAGATATTTCGTTCTTGAGGAAAGATGTTAAACTGAATGCATGTCCTAAAATGTTTCGTTCTAGACGTTGCAAAATCTTATGATCCGAGGAAATTGAAGCATGGTATAGGAGCGCTCGAGGACTAAAGGAAATGTTCTTACAAACTCGTGTGACAGTCAACGTGTTAATAGTGTTTTGTCGCAGTGTAACAGACATACTTAATTTTAAAGGATTTGAGAAAGGCATTTTTTAAAAATGTTTGCTACCATTGTGCTTTTCATTACGCACCTTACCCTCCACGTTATTGCATCCGAAATAACTATTTGGAACCTTTTATGCAGCACTATTCTATAATTTCAAATTTTAATGCATCAAAAAACGATTAGTCTAAATTAATTCCCCACTTGCGCATCCAAATTCTGTGGCACTGACTAGCGCAATATGAATAGGCGCACCTAACTCCGAGAAAAATTTAACATATTACCTGTATATTTCTTTCGCGAAACTATGCTAAAGCGCGCAACTATGCTAAAGCTCATTTCCGAAACACCATTTCCAAAAATGGATGCTTACCCTATTAAAACCCTTCCTCATATTTAACGAAAAAGAAGAAAAGCTTAAAATGCTTCCTAATTTAGTTTCAAAACCAACATGTGAGGACCAGTTAAACGTATTTAGCCTTGTCACCTCAGGCACTTCGCTAACTGCGAATAAATAAATGCTCTTAATGAAATCACGCTTCTTTTGATAGGCACTGCCGTATATTCGATTTGACTTTCCTCAATGAAATCAACTCAATTTGCATTTTTGTACGATCATTAAATCGTTCTTATTACTCAAGTTGTGAGTTTTAAAGACCCGACATTCTTAATAGGGGATAATGTTTTTAAGAAGTTCCGGGTAGGGCCCAAACACCGTCAGGTTAGTTTTATTCCAATAAATAAATACCTCGTTTAAATGTTATTATCGTTATTATCAGCTGTAGTTACAATCGAGTTACATATTTAACAGTGCTATTTCTGATAAGTAGTGTAAAAAACGTTAACAAAGCAACCGAGAAGGTTACTGTTTAAAAATGGTAATTTCAGAATGAACTGGTGTACATTAAATAAAAGGAAGTCTGATACTGATAAATAAGTTCAATTTTTTTTCAAATGACTTGGAGCTATCAAATCCTACAAAAGGTAGTCACAGATTGTTTTACATTAGCATATGCTGAAATTTAACATCGATAAATGAAAGGAAAGAAAGTGGGTGTAATTTCCTTTGTCAGAAACTTGAAAATTATTTCCCCATTTAAAATAACATACGAAATAATTTGTAACTTCATGCCGAGTTTTAATGCAGAGATCTTTGCAATCTCATTAACTATAGGAAACCTCATTGGAAAACGTTTTGCCAAAAACCCCGTTAAGAGGCTGTGGCAAAGTTCAGACTGCAACAGGCCCCGATTTGCATGATACGGCATCTTAATAAAATTGGTGTCCTTCCATCTAGTATATGCAAAATTTGTAATTCGGGCATGAGCGAAGCATCCTACAGAGGCTCTGTGCTAATTTTTAAAAACATTTTCATGTAATTATTACTTATAAGGGTATGTACTCTAAAATAAAAATTGTTTCGTTACAATTATTGCTCACAAATATTTCGACTTTGTTCCGAAAATTGTTTGTCAATATTGCTTATTTTGTATTATATCTTTGAAACTCGAGTTCGTTTGTAGTTGGTGAGTTATTGTAATGTGCTTTTGTTAATGGGCATGAGAAAAGGTAGTGCTCTGAAACTGTGACAATAACTAAACAGTAGAACTTTCTGTGAAATTACGGCAGAATACGTAACTGATGCTTAATAAACTCGTAGGATTTGTGGGGATTCATTTTATTTATCTAACTGTTAATTTTTATTTTAAAACAATTGACTCTCGTTTTAAACCCACGCTTTCTTGCCAGAATATTAATCAGCTAGCGCGCGTGGATTCAAATGAGGTGGAAAGAAATGCTATTTAAGGGAAGGTTTTGGAAGATGATTTTAGAGTGTGTTATGCCTGCTTGAAGGCGTGTTGCTATCTTGATTTACTAGCAATTAGATTTATGTGCCACTGAGTGCTTCTAGCCATTAGGCTTGTTTACACCGACTTTTACGAGTCAGAACCATCCTGCACGTTTGTTAGCCGTAAAGCTAAACTTATTAGATTTAAGTTCATCGTTTCAGTTTTGAGTTAAGCCAAAACTGTTGGCTTCTTTACTTTGTTGTACTTCAGAATAATTCCTCACATAATCTTCTAGTGCCTCGTTAGTTTGTGACAGCAAGAGAACGAGACACTATAAGGTTAATTTATAAGAGCTTGACCATTAGGAACTGCACGGCAGGAAGAGATGCCCGTGAAGGACTTTCTAAGGGATTCTGGTTCATATCCACGTTACACATGGGCAAAACCCTTAGCAGGGATGCAGCTTTCTAAGGAAACCTGACTCGTATTCATGTAACCCTTTCGAGAAAACGACAGAAACTTATGCATGTAGCCTTTTGCCAGGAAATGGAGTTTTACGAAAGAGGTTTTCCAAATCTGAACAATCGGTAACTTTTAAAACATGTATTTGAAGCTGCTTATTTAGAAATGCATAACATTGAAAGATTAGCTGTTAATATTCTACAGATAGTCCAAAAATTATTAAATGTATAAATTTTGAGTGTTAATGGCGAATTTTCTAACAAAATTTGGTAAAATTTTCAGCATCGCCAAATACGGTATGTATTTTAAACTTCTTATTTAGAGCAATTAAGCAGTTAATGGTTTTAAACATTATGTGCTAAATGGGCAAAAGCATTTTCAATGTTTTGTGTATAGAGTTGCTTTCAGTAATTTCAACCTTTTATCGAAAACTTTACCTCGGTTTTCCAGCATAAATCCAACCTGCATGCACAGAAAATGTGCTTCGATTGTTTATGTTACTGATGAAGCTTCCAGTTATCCCAATCTATTCTCCTATATGTTAAAAAATATTCAGATTCTTCATTAATTCTTCTTTCAGGTCATTTTTTTCATATTATTAAAAAACATTGTTCGATTATTCTTAAGGAGCTCAAGTCTGATTTCAGTTCGGAGGAAATTTATAGCATTTCTTGTTAGTATAGTTTAGTATACATCAGCCAAACTAAACTAACATTGAAATTTCCAGTTAAAGAAACCAGTCTCATATTTGGAAAAGAGAAATAAGCAAAGCTTCGACAACTAATTATAGTTGGTCACCTAACCATAATTTTGACGTTGGTTCTCCGAAAATTATCAGCAAAGCTTCTATATCTAATAAAAAGGATTTACTTGAAGAAATTAACTTAAAAAATACTATCAGTAATTAATTCCAATTCAAATCTTCCCACCGCTTCCAAAATTCTGTTTACCTTGATAGGAGGCGTTATGTTCGTGTTTCGCTTTGCTGTACTCATTAATTTCTTTATATATTTCACTATAGCTCCTCTCACCTACTCAACTATGTTTCTGTTCCTAAAGAAGAGGGATTTATGTCAGATTGCCCTTATGATAGAGTTTCATTCAAAATTTCCATCAATCAAAGATTACTTTTTGATTTTTTTTATTTGCAATTTTTAAATGTATTTAACAAGGGAAAAAGAGCTTATGTACAAGACATCTTAAAACTACAAGACTGGATCACGAAGTTGTTACATAAAAAAAATATTAGATAATGTATATACTAAATATTTTAGTTTTAATTAAATTTAACGCTTGAGGAATAATTACTAAATTACCTAAATACATATTTTATTTCTCAGGCTGCTCCTATAAGACGATCCTTTTTCCAAGCAAAAACATTTTAGGGTTTTCATCGTCATAGATTCGGGATAATACAGCACAATGATATTTATCTTTTTTTAACTGCAATTAAATAGACTCAAGTTTATCGTAACAGATTTTATTTTCGATGTCCAGTGTTAGTAATAACAATGATATAAAATCTTTAAAATCTTATTTGACATAAGACAATATTCGTGTAGTTACAGATAAACAGAATCTTAAACATTGGTTTTAAACTTAGGTACAGCAATGAATAGGTTAATACCGTAAATTTATTTTCGTTCTTCATGGTTTGAGTAAAATTTTCTTTTCTGCAGCTTATATTATTGTGAAATTTGGCGACTGATACATTTAACGTACGAAATAAACGTTAGTCTACTATTTAGATTACGTTAAGGTTTCCAGTAAATACGAGATAGTAGTTATTATTATAAATTAAACCTCCAGGAAGTCAAAAACTATGCTCAGGTTTGGAAGACCAATAGACGCAGTTGTCCTTAAACCTTTGCGTTATTCAAGAATCTACTGTAAAACTTTAGAAACAAAGCAAACGATTCCATATAATATTTTATTACATTTACTAAGTTTTAATATTTTCTTATAATTGTGATACTGCAATTTATCCCATATTTCTTGCATGATGGTATAATTCCATAATGCTCTTCTTTGGTGTGATTACGGAGAGTGTTTTTGCCCTCCCCGGAGCGCAAGGCCTCTACACGATTGCGACGCATGAGACCCCTTAAATACCCTATTCCTTAGAAGCATATCTCTAAAAGTTTTGACTTTCTTTGCAAGTTATGAAAAAAAATCAAGTGAAATCTTTTATGATACGAAGTACTGCATGGTAATAAGACAAGTGCATAAAAGTTTACAACTATTAAACTAAGTGGTGCAACAGACCTAGCGGGCCACGGCCTGCAGTGCCCTTTTTCTGCTTTCTTGAGCTTTTGGGCCGCGCAGGGCATCAGCATATGCCCTGGGCAAGCGGTCAGCTTGTCGCAGGACAGTTTAAGTTAGTAAGTTTTTTAGTTTCCAAGCGAACTTGGTACTCATTTTATCGACACACTTAAGGGATGAAAGGCTGAGTCAACCTTGCCCAGCCCGAGGATCCAGCCCCGGACCTGTGGGGCAGTTGTGCGACGCGCTAGCCACTTCGCCACTGGGCGGTCGTTTACAAATATTATTGCTTAAAAATAGTGCCATAATGATAAGCTAACCGCAAGTCTCATTATGAAGAGGACACCGTTTAATTACCTTATCTCCTCTGTCCTATGGCCTCAGTAAAAATCTCAAATTTATTCCGTTTTTATAAATACTTTAATATCTGTCGTACGCTAGGGGAGAGAAGTGGAATGCTCTCTAATGTTAAATTAAGATAGAAAAATTCTATCGTACGTTAGAGGAGGGAAGAGGAATATTTATTTCTTTTCTGTTACCCCGTCTCATTAAGGCCCATTACAGCAGACATAAAAAGGTGTGGCGCTTGACAAGTGAGGAATCGGGAACTCAGTCCGTGACGTCAGTCATTTCGTTTTAATTTATCCCTCAATCTTGCGAGCTTCCGAAAGGCGTGGTCTGAAGGGGTAGAATTTTTTTTTTTAAATAAAGAAAATAAAAGCGTATCCATACCGGATTAACAAGGGTGTAGACCGCTATGGGCACACTTTTTTTTTGTTTACCTTCAAATATGATACGCAAAAGTGAATGTCCTTTGAAGTGTGGGTTTTTACCAATTACAAATGATGATCGTGTATTGTTTACGCGTTGCAGCGAATGTAAGGTAACAGGCTGACGATCCATTCAATGACTGGAAACATATATTTATGATATTTCTCATTTCGTTGGCTGTTTTAAACTGATAAAATATTGACAGGTATGCCTGTCCTTGGAATGGAGAAAGATTATGCCTGAAAAAACTGTAATTCCGAGCATTTGAAGGTGAAATATTTCATTACTTATCTTAGAGGAGAAATGCGCCTTAGTTTGACCTTCTAAGGTATTTAGGAATATATATATATATATATATATTATGTTTTATTTACTGCTTTCAAGTAAACAATAAATTTTAAAATTAAATAGAAAGCTATCTCAGAGTGGTGTAGATTTTTAATAAAATTCTGTCGATGTTGAGGGAGATCCAAGACTTGTGTCAAGCAAAGGTGGGAGAAGCAACGTTCATATTTATATGGAAGTCAACGGTAGAGCAAAATGAAAACTAATGTAACATCATCTATTGTAGAAAACAGTCATAAAAAGGTGAACAAATTAACACATCAAAATTCTGAAAGTCTCGGAAAGGCCTGGATTGTAAACAGCGACCGGGTTTAATGTTCAAACAATATTGAAAACACGTGCAAAAGAAATTCCATGCTGCTTAGCATAAAACTAAAAATTAAAAAAGTATTTAAGTGCAAAAACAGCATGACCATGATAATTAGAAAAATTAATTAATGCATGGAATGTTAGCTGTCTCTTGTTTATTTGAATATTTTCAGCTGAACTGTTCTTACTCGTAAGAGAAGCTTGAAAATCATTATGACTTTTTTAAGTGGATGAATTAACTGATAACTTCAATGACAGCATATCTTTTTAAGTCAAAATGAATTCCTTTTCTTACGATATATCTAGATCTATGCAAGAAATACGAGTTAATGAGCCCAAGTATACTAATCGCTCAAGTACCTAACTTTACAGCGACCATATTAGTATGATAATTAGACTAAAGGAATACACAGCAAACGTACCACTAATTCTAAAATAATAGTTTTGATAAGCATGTAGATGCCAACAAGTAGTCTTGATAAAAATACTCATATTTCGTATTTTTATTGTAATTTAAATAAAAGGATATGAAATAACTAAGCTCGAATTATTAAATACATCATCCATGGAGATTCCATGGAAGGGGATTATTTTCCGTTTTCACTTTTTTCTGAAATCTGAAACATCGTGAAAATGCCTGTGGTTTAATCTGCCAAATAACGAAGGTCTCATACATCATTTTCAACGATGTTGCTTCATTTCGTTCTTGTTGCTTCTTTCTAGCCAGACCCTTTATTTTATATGCTCCAAAAATTACATCATCGATGTATCAGTAAAGCTACAGTGTTTTACTTCCAGAGGTATTATGGTTTTAGTAAAAACTTCAGATTTTGTAAATCGATTTTTGTAAAACACTTGAGTTTAATGCTAAGTTGCCATCGAGGAATATCTTCCATTACTTGGACAGTTGTGAAGCAAAAAGCTACTCTAATTTGTGTATACTAAGAATAGTTACTGTTTTAAAATTATAACTACTTAGTTTTGGGTAGCTGTTAAGGATAAATTTATCGTCAGGCCGCTGAACTGTTTTACCTACAGAGGCTTTATGGAAAAGAACTGGATTTAGTTACGATGTTGATAAGCTAATTAAATAATGGTTTTAAACATTTTCGTTCTAGAAACAATTTAAGAAACAAACATGGCAAAAGTTTATTAATCTGCATTATAAGTTGCTTTCTCTTCCCTTTCTGCATGCCTTCGTGGTGTAACGGTAGCACACTCGGCGCTTATTTGAGAGTTCCAGGTTCAAGTCCCGGCGAGGCATTGCACATTTTTCAAGTTTCAAAAAAACCTAATGATTCTACAGTGGCGCCGGAACTAAAAGAGGGTGGGTGGACGACAATTCGTCACCACCAGGATTTGACGATTGGGTCCCCTAATCCTCAGTCTCCCTTTAAAAGGGCAGTATATAAGGTATTTTCTCCCTCTTTTCGCATGTTTTTAAGCTGTAATTGGAAGCAAAGACGACGCGTATTCAAGGGCTTAACGGTTCGAGTCTCACAGAGGCACTGCCTAGTTTTCACTTCTCCTGCTTCAAAATAACCTAATGACCAAATACAGCATGAGTCATATTTTCATCAATGAATGAGGTAAATTCAAAGTAAGGAGATTAGTTAATCTGTGAAGGTCATTATGAGAGGTTTTGTAGTTATATTAACTATGCTAACGAATCAGCAACAGACGTAAGGATGCACTTGAAGATATTCCCTAAGAGTTAGATAAGTGATAAATTCGATTAATGTGGTATTTAGGGAAGAAAATTAAGTTTAATAGAGAAGTTAAAAAGAGATCCTAACAATATTCAGTTACACGTTTTTTGTCGAAAAAATGACACTTTCAGTATTCGCAGATAGTTTAGCAAATTTTATTGAAATACAGTTTGGAATACTTTACCGGCGTTAAACTGCTTCTAATTAAGACAGATGACACGCTAACTTAAAGGATGTTTCGTAATTACGGGTATTCTATACTATGACATCGGGCTTTCATCGCATGTGAAGCTCCAGCATAAATATTGGATTAACCTAATCATCAGCTTCCTCGAATACGAATCACGAGGGTTTAAGAAGTAGAAGTGTGAGCCATCACTGAAGATTATGTAACACCACTGTGATTTCTGGAAGATTTCTGTACATCACTGCAGATGATTTTTGCGATAGCATTTCAATGTTACCAGAATAGCAGAGTCCGAGGATAACCAAATATACCGCGGTAAGCAGTCGAATTTACTTTCTGTCGTCGATACTAAATAGTGATGGTGAATTCCGGAGTAGAAAACATTGATTGCTGTAGTTCGGTTTCATACGGCTAAAGAATCTGTTTGAATATTGCATTTCTGTCTCATAATGCTAATCCATGGGTACAACGATTTTTTCTTTGAAACTTCTGATGGATCTGAAACTATCTACCGTATTTCAAAGCTTCCTGTTTGCTATAGTCGCCAGGATCATCTGTAAGTCCATGAATTATGACCAGATTAGTAATTCTATGGCGAAAGAGAAAAGCTAAATTCGAGGTACGGTCACAGAATAAATATTGAAGTTTCCCGATGTTTGGGGGATCTGAGGCTTATATTAAGAATTTCATAAAAAAATTCACTCCTAAGGAATCAGATTAATAATTTTCAAAAAATAAAAAATCTACCATATATGAAGCAAAAACAGAAATAATTAGTACATAAGAAAGTAAGCATTAAATTTTACTTTTAGTAACATTAACATCTATAAACCACTCATATTTTATTAAAGTCGACAAAGCAGTTATACGAGATTAAAAATTTTCATATACAGAGAAACATAGGTTCGCGAATTTAATTCATTTCTGAAAGCCGCTCGTCAACTGATATGTTCGTAAACCGAAGCAATTTTCCCTGTACGAATGAATGTAAACTGGATTAATTCGTTCATGAACCACAAAAGACTGCTTATATAAACTTTACAACAGTGCTTTGTGCCCAAAGTCATAATCCGAACTGATAGAAATTATTAAATATAAAAAAGGTAAATACAACATTAAACAGCTAAAATATATTAAAATTAATTTTAATGCCCCTGTAAAAGACGGCATGAGTGGAAAATGCTAAAGAAGATGTTATTATTTGGATGCAAAATTTCCTTTTATAAAAATTTCAGATAACTATCTTTAAGGAATATATTTTTTCATCTTTCTTGGTCTCTGATCCTCCTCGAATCTTCTTGAGACTATTGCAAACTTGAGCGAAAGTCTTCATAGTTTGCGTAAGACAAATACACAGAATTTGTCTAAATAAGTTATTTACTTTAATCACAAATAATTTTAAAGGAGCAGAACAGCAAACCTGCTGCAAGGACGATCCAGAAGCACCATCCGAATCTGAAATGGAGAGATCCTCCCTCGAAGGGTATGACTAAGGGTTTCCGAGGCAGAAGGTATGTGTAGATGGCATTCGTTAGCAACATCACTGCACCCGTCAGTTGCATTGTGTATGCTCCGTACCTTGGCACTGTACAGAGGAGGATGTTCATCAAGAGCCAGAGGGAAAATGCAGCCCTAGAAGAATAATTGAATTTATTGGATGTTAAATAAATAGAACCATACCTAAATACATAAAAAGATAACGTTATGACTTTCTACTATAACATGTGGTAGCATATAGCTCAAGAGATATTTGGGAAGAAGTTAACATAAGAATAATAAAAATATGTTAGTTAAATAAGCATTATTAAAAATTATTGCATAAACGCCATTTTAAATTAAGTGCAGTTTGTTTCAGCAAATTTGTTTAGGGAATTAAGAGTTTTGACGCAAAATCTCTTCCCCTTCGCCTGAACAATATGTTCCTGGAATATCACAGGTCACAAAAGTTTTAGTGTGCGAATTTAAAAACGCAAAGTATGAACGCCATTTTGAAAAGCAATTGTTAAAGACCAGATTGATATCAGGAAAATTCACTTTTAAATTTTTTGTGCTAACTTATATAACGCCGATTCTTTTACAGAACACAGTGAGGACTAGAAAACTAGATTTATTTCTTATTAAGGATTACCGATCACTTTAGAATACCTAATTAACTTTGAGATAAGATTTAAATTTTGGAACCAAATTAGTAGCATTTTCTTGCATATTATTTTTCATTTATATAACTGGTGAGCTTATTTTTAATACAGTAAGAAAAAAAGAAATTTAAAGTGTCTTTTTCTCTCTTTAAAAACTAAGGAATAAAAAATTAATTTCGCCCTTTTTATTTCTCTGAGATGGAAACACGGATTGAGCATTCAGGGAGAAAAGCAATAAATACTTGGTCTAATTTTGTCAGAAAATGATTGTTTTGTATTTTCTTTTGCGGAAATAAAATTATTTTATTTTTTAACTGGATAATCTTTATTGAAATAAAATGCGATTAAAAAAATTATGTCACTTGCACTACAGGATAACCCTATTAGGCTATAGAAAAAGAGAGCCTTATTATCAAAATCTTCGAATCTAAATTGGTTACAACTGCAGTTCGAAAATATGAAACTTCAGTACAAATTTCGAGCAAGTTTCATAAAACAGTGTTCAATAATTAGAAGCCAATGAGCACTCAGCGAGCTAAATTAAAATTTAGATCACAAAAAGAGATAAGCTAAAAAAGTGAAGCAATAAAAATACGCAGCAAATATACTCTTACATTAGCATCGTTAAATAAATGCACGGTGTAAAAATAAAGAAATAATTTATTGAAGGAAGTCATCATGCATAAGTCTATATTTTATTTGTTTATTTACTCATTTTAAGGTTTTTATACAGTAATTATTTCATTTTTACATTCATTAAAGTAACAGATACACAACACTGTGAAAAAACAAATAAGCAGTTTTATTTTCTTAATTTTTATCGATGTAATGCATCTAATTAGCATTCTAAGGTAAGGCAACCCCTCGAGTGCTTTGCCATAACTAACTGAACTTGCATAAGATATTTCAGGAACCTAATCATTACCTCAGACCGGGATCTAGTATACACCTTCAAGGCTTTTCTTAAGTTCTCAATTGCGGTTGAACAAATACGCCTTTCAAAATTATTTGTTTAATCGCAATCAAGACTGAAAGTTGTATATGCTTCTGTCAACCCAACTTTCGAGGAGGGAAATGTATGCAATTATTATGGTATCATTTCATTGCAGGAAATCAGTAGTTTGATGAAAATTGTCCACAGAAGGAAAATAAACAGTAGAGACACATGAATGGGAATGAATCACAACATAAAAGACATTTTGCCTTGAGAGGAAAGTGGAGAGTCGACGGTCCAATGCCAACGCGTTAACTTCCGGCAGAAAAGACGCAAACTTGACATATGACAATAATAATAAATCATACTTTGCAAGTTTAATAGGATCTTCACAGTTTACACGTGTCTCTAATTTTGTGCGCAGGTGGATTTACAGCGGTTTGGAAACTACGATCGTAAAATTAAAAAGTGATGACCCACAGTGGAGTTACACTTTAATTAGCAGAAATTCTATTATTTCTTGAAACAGTATTCTGTATTAGGTTCTCATAATTCAAATAAAAAGTTATTTCAATATTTTGGTTTTTCAAGAGTAAATATTCCATTATATTAATATTAGGTATACCCAAAACTTTTACATTTGTTTGTAATAACACTACTGACCTTGGAACATTTTGCCCGTATTCATGAGTTAATATTTCTGGCTAAGGCGTTGATACGAGCATTTAGAAGCAAAAAGCCAGAGAGAAAAAATGAAGGTTCAAAAGCAGTATATCCGACATCATCTTTTGCATAGTGCAATGTAGGAAACAGTATGAAGAAGCACGTTGAATGATATCTGGCGTGCATGGTAATCATTCTATATCAGAACGCACATGACAATATTGGCTTTGACGTTTCAGTAATAGTGAGAAATAGTTCAAAGACCGAAAAAGTTCAAGGTGACTTCGGAAACTGAAAAACAAGTTACGTTGGAGAATAACGATAATATTATTGTAATACATTTGGTGACGAAGTCGAATTATACCGTGGGATTTTAATTTAATATACAAATTTAGAATTTGATATCACATGATTAATTTAAAAAAAGACTGGAATAAGAGGATGAAATAATGCGTTTTAAACTTTCCTGGCAGGAAGCAGTCAAATTTTTCCGTCAAATGGTAACTGGTGATAAAACGTCGGTTCACTACAACATCAAGCAACGGCAGGTTTGTAAACCATGGAAGTCTCTAGGCTTCCTCTCAAAACTAGTATAATATCCAACGAATGCTTTATAGTAAGATTTCAAAGTAATACACCTTCAAGGCTGTATGTGTATAGTAAGATTTCAAAGTAATACACCTTCAAGGCTGTATGCGTATAGTAAGATTTCAAAGGAATGCTCTGTTAAGAGCTTCTGCTACAATCAAAACTTTTAAAGGGGAGATGTAATCCGTATAGATGGACTACTTTCGATATATCTCGAAAAGCGCTCAATGCTAGTGAATAGTCAGAGATATTACCTATTAATATCGCGAAACCTTACACATAGAGGAATTTATGTGAGTTTTGGGGAAAGTTCGTACCCTGAAATTCCTTTGATTGGATATTATTCTAAACTAATATCTATCATGTCTTTCGATCATTACATATTTTATTCAGAAAAGAAAGCAGATGACACAATTTATAGACAATTATGGAGAATTAAATATGTTCTAGAATGGAATTCTTTCGTTGAAAAATGCTAGAATTTTGCACACTCCAGAATAACTTAGTTTTTGAGTTACTATACAGTTTTAAAATGCAAACTTAATTTATAAATGATGTTATTACTTCAGATGAGCATTTATGCATCAGTATAACGATCAATCTGCAGACTATCATTGTTATAGCGACAAATCGGTACGTCAAAAAAATGTAATGATTTTTATACCAAGACGTCATTTAACAAATCAAAAACAAACAAACAAAAAACAATAATAGCTATATAAGGCATTCCCCCCTTCCAGCATGCCTTCTTTATGGTGTAACGGTAGCACACTGGGTGCGTATTCGAGAGGTCCAGGTTCGAGTCCCAGCGACAGTATTGCTCGTTTTTCATATATCCTGCTTCAAAACAATCTAATGACTCTATAGGGGCGTCCAAATTAGAAGGTTGTGGACGATAATTTGTCACCACCAGGATTTGGTGATTGGGTTCTCTAACCCCCAGTCACCCTTTAAAGGGGATTTACTCCCTCCTTCAAGCATACCTCTGTGATGTAACGGTTGCTCATTTTTGATGTCTTCCGTTTCAAAATAATCTAATGGCTCTACAGCCAACTTTCAGTAAAATACTGCATGCGACACTGTAGTGTAGAGTAAGCACAAAGATTAGCAATAAATGTAGTTAAAACTCTTACACATCGCTAATGCTTTTTCATCTTTTGAAATATTGCTCTTTTTCTGACATACACAACTTATTGCAGCAAAAAAAAGAGGATATAATTGATTGAGACATTTGTATTATATTCTTCATATTTAGACGGGATAAGAGTACAAGCAAAATTCAAAATAAGCTGGTGTTTTAAGCGAAAGGTAGCTTGTAAATAAGAAGGAAACAGTGTCCAAACTAAATTCTTTGTACACAATTACCACATTATTGATCAGGTTCTTTTAAAAGTAAACTTGAAAAACAAATGCAATCTATGATATTTTCAGAGGCTAATTCTATTCGACTTTGTAATTCATATTATCCAACAGCGTGGATTATATGTGATCAAAGTCGTAAAAATATGCATTTGAATTACTTCAGCTGTTAAACATGTTTAGAGAATGTTATGAAATAAAATTGAAACTAGGACAGGAACAGTTATTACGGATTGTTTATTCAACAACTGAACATGAATATATAATAAATTCATATTTTTGGCTTTATTGTCAATCCTTTCAGACCTGTGGCACCGTCAAGCAAGCAGAAGTTCCATTCTTGTATGCTGTAAGATGTTACAGGCATTTATCAGAATCTCTGATGTGGTATAGGCACCTTGAGGAAACAGACATTTATTACGTTATCTTATTATTTATTTCTCATATAAAAATGCAACTGGAAAAACCTCCTTAGGTCACGACTGCAAAACCTGCCCACTTTCACATGCGCATTTTAATAAAATCTCGCAACGTAAAGGTGAATAAGAACTAACTTCCCAGGCGTAAAATAATATAATTTTAACATACTCTTTTTGCCCATTTTAAGAATGAAAATGCATTTTATAAAACATAAAAGCAATTTGCAACAACATTTTATAAAACATAAAACAAAAGCAACAATTCTGGGCTTTAAATTTTGACAATAACTCCTTATTTCAGGATTCAATAATTCCAGGATCCAATAATTCGAGGTTTTTCTTCTCAGTGATCAATGATTAATGATCTTGAACAATATGTTACGTTACCATGTGACAAAAATTCGCTGCAAATTTACTTCTTTTTATAACGAAAGTGCAATAATTAACTTATTTTTAAGTATCAGCAAAACACAATACTGGTCTAGAATAAATTATTTTTTTAATATACCAAAAGAAGACTTGCATATTAAAAATTGTTACAAGCTGTGATAAATTCTTATATCTACATTTCTCAACAGAAATATTTCGAGTCTAATTTTTAGCTAATGATTTCAGATCTACTTTTTATTATTTTTACAAAACTTGAGCTGAGAATTTGCTTAATTTTTTCCCCAATCAGTATAGCTCATGCTCCGATTATTCACATTTCGAATATCCAGAACAACTGCCCGCATCATTTTTTCAATATAGATAACTGCAGTTGTTGATTATTGTGCTCGAAATCGTAACTCCAAGGTAGACGCATTTGTCTTATTGAAGGTCACGTCAGATAAATATGGAGCTTAGTTCAATCAGAAGACACATTTTTTGTTTTGCTTTAAGAACCGGTAAAACTCTCATTATCAGTTTCGAGAAGGTCATAGAAAACGAAAAAGTTATGAATTATTTATGTGTTTTTTGCACAAATTTCTTTCATTTTGAATGTTCTATCCGCCGGTGATCCTGAAAAGATTTAATAAAGTAGTTATTGTTAAGTAACTTCAAACCTAAAAGAAAAAGTAGAATTTTAAATATACACACTAAATAAGAGCAAATGGTTGCCGTTTTCTCTAAAAAAATAAATATTTATTGCGGGCTTGTGATGAAGAGGTATTGAAGTAAACTCATCGTATATGTTAATTCATGCTATAAAGCAATCTGATTATGGCTAAGCAAAGACTGGCGAAGCAAACAAAGAACAGTGGGTTTTTAGACAGCAGAGGAGGAGTTTTCCATTAATGCGTATAGGCTACTTATTTTCCGAATATTTATATTCCTACAAATAAATTTAAGACGCTATAATAAACGTATTGCAAAGTATTAAGTTACGCACTGCATTAATTTTTGACTCCTTAAATCAGTGAAATAATTAATTACACGCAATAAATTAATAAAAAGATTAATTTTAATTGGCCTAGAAAAAATGATGCGAATAGTTGTTCTGGATATTCGAAATGTGTATAATAGGAGTTCTACTTCATGCTCAATCTCTTTAGTAAATATATTAAATAATTTGTTTTATGAAAGTATTTTGGGAAAGTTTAAATTTGTAGTTTACAAAAATGCTAAAATATGTGTATTTAAATAGTAAATAATATTCTCTTTTGCAATTTATCATTTCGAATTAATGCCTTTTATTTACTCAGTTCTTTCAAGACAGTTACATAAATCCAAGCAAGAAAAACCATGTATATTTATTTAGTAAAAGAGACTTTCATATTTTTTATGAAGATCAGTAGGTAGTTCATCATAGTCTTAAATTCTTGTTCCTATTCTTATTCTTTTTTCTCCATTTTTCTAAACGCTTTGAATGGAACTGCGAAACGTAGTAGTCTAAGCGCATTGATTTAGAAAACGATAAGTGGCAACAGTGTGGAACAAATCACTTTCGATTTGTTCTGATGCAGCTTGAATGTTGCTCATGAGATGATAGGTTCCTTAGTTTTGTGATATTAAAATAAATTCCTTTTAAAACTAGATTTGGTATTTTTGAAAATAGAATTACTACTGAACAACAACATATAGCGTTAGATGCAGTGAATATCATCGTCTAGAAATTGAAGATTTGCCGCGGAGTTATTGTTCAGTCCTCATGTTGCATGCATAGTAGCATCTCGGTATACGCTCACTTTGAAATCCGTCCAACTTGTTATATGTTCTGTTCGGAAGAAAAAAATGATTTTTTGTTTAGTATAAGACAATTATTTAGAATACGATTTGAGTTCTATGATTCGCGACTGCTTGTTTACTGCTTTCTAGACATTGCTACGTCAATCCATGAGAATCAGTACACCTGTTGCTAATACTCCGTAAACAACATGCGTTATGATTCTGAATTCCCAAGTGATTTGGGGGGGGGGGTAAATATTTTTTAAAATCATTAACAATGAGCTTAAGGAAGCTTAATGAGAAGAGTCAAGCCATAGAAAATGTTGTTGGCATCCCTACGAAGGTGAAAAAAAGAAATTGCTGAAAAGTATTAAGATGTCATGCGTACTCCAGACGTGGCTTTTACATGCCCTATGCTGAGTTCGATGGTGTCTATGATTGTGGAAGACAAAAACGCTATTAAAAGCGGTTCACATTGCGAAGGGGGGAAGGAAATGCATCGAGTCATAAATTGGAGAACTTATCATCCATTCCCAAAAAGTGAATCGCAATAATTAACTCCGGATTTATAACTGCTGCATAAACTTTCAGGTAAGATGTTAAATTAAATCTAGGTTGTTTTTTTCTGTAA
Source organism: Stegodyphus mimosarum (assembly GCA_000611955.2). Taxonomy (NCBI): domain Eukaryota; kingdom Metazoa; phylum Arthropoda; class Arachnida; order Araneae; family Eresidae; genus Stegodyphus; species Stegodyphus mimosarum. The sequence continues at coordinate 209,478 of KK122107.1, read as the reverse complement.
CCCAAGTTTCTGGAGAAGAAAATCTTGCAATTTTTTTCTTTGATAGTAAGTTTAATAAATAATACTTTTCCAGTTTCTCTGTTGTGTAACTGTCCAGAACTCATCGCTATGCATTTTGCAGCCATTTCGTATGTATTTTGACTCACGGCCGTCTTTAGACGGGAGCTGAAGGGGCTGTAGCCTACCCCCGAAACTGAAGTTTCAGTTTATTTTTTTTATTTATCAAATGCCAGCTTATTGGCCACTAAGTTATTAGGCTGTGTGCTCCCCAGTATTTTTACGTAAGACAATTAAAATAAGATAATACTGAGCATTCGTCAATGTGAGCAGCGGTCATATCTTATCCAGTTGAACAGAAAATATACACAGAAGTAGACATTAGTAAAGTGCCGACACTAGTAAAGTGAAATAAATGTGTATAGACAGTCGTGTCCAGTCAACAGTCTAAAAGTGGCCAACGCAGCTGCGGGAGGAAATACGGAATAAGATGGGAATTGGTGCTGAGGGCAATGCAGGATTTAGTACAGGAACAGAGAGCAGAAACTGTATGAATGGATCATAATGAAAATCCTTTTAATCTCCAATTTTAAAGAATAAACGGAAAGTTTTGTATTTGGTTTCTGAATTAAAAAACAACTTTTTTTTGCACAAAGTTCCGCTTTCTCGTTTTCCTCAAAACCGCAGTGCGAGGACACCCCTGAAAAGATACTCTACATTGAACTTTCTCAGGTAGAGATCTACAGTCCTGAACGAGGGGGCTTTTATTAGATAATAAAACCTAAAGAGCCGATGCCGAATCGGAGAGGATCACAGCCCTCTGAATGGAATTCTGGCGAATGGAAAGTTACTGAAGAGTTTTACATAATGATTCCAGCTCATTTTTATGGGGATTCATTCACCATCAAAATGAGCTGGAATCAATCTATGTAATTTCAGTTTGTAAATAGAATACTGTTAGGAAAATATCTGTTTTAGATAAAAGTCACAGCCCTTCCCTCCCCGAAATTAAATCCTAGCTACAGTAATTTGACGCATTAACAAGAAGTTTAAATTAGCAAGTTCATGCTTATTACAGACGCTACATGACATTAATAAATACATCTTCTTCACAAACCTCTAAAGTCTCTTCCAGATTCTTCATCTTTGGGGAATATTTTACTTTATCATGCAGATTTCAAGCTGATAATAAAAAGCGGATGAATGGTTAGCGTAACTAATGGTTTTGTTATGCGTTTGGTATAGTGTGTTTCTCGAATCAAGTGGTATTATGCAAATGACAACAGTAGCAACAATTTCATTTAAACAGTGAAAACCATATTTCAAAGATTTCTAGAACGAGTGAGAGCCTACCAGCAGATAAGCGGTAAAGTCGCTGAACACTGTAAGTTTAGACTTAGGTTCGATTTCATGCGAACGGGCTGGCTGCGTGGGTATTTTTGTGTTTTCCCCCAATGTGTAACGTGTATACGAGCCAGTTTTTCTTAGAATTCATCCACGAAGGCATCCTTCCTCTTAGACAGCCCTCGCGTGCTTTGCCATAATTCAATAAACCAACTAAGCAATCTAGCGGTCTACTATAGATTACAGTCTTCAGAGACTTCAGAGAAGGCCGTTAAAAAATTAAAAATAAAAACTTATAATGTTGAAAGTTGTGAAAAAAAAAGCATACAAATTTTTCGCTTTTTGTTAGCGGCATTTTTTTTTTGTTTTGTTAAATAAGCATATTAATTGCTCGCAATTTACGAAATTAAGTATTTATTACTGAATAAAATTAGAGTTCGATTCAAAATGAATTTCCATTTTAAAATCTCCAACTGTTTCTGCATTTTTAAGGAAACCGGTGTAAACAGAATAAAGTATGAAAGCATTAAAAAAGCACATTATCGTTTGAACAAAATTTGAAAACAAATGTATACAGAGATATTTGCCCTTTTTATATTTCTAAAAAAACTAAAAGTCATTAAACATTTTTCTTGATGCAAACGATAACATAATTATTCTGAATGAAAACGATAGTGGAGCCAGATTAATATTTGTTCATGGCAAAATACAGCTGAAAAGAAAGAAGTACAGATAGAAATTTTGCAGTTCATCAGTTACAGAAATCTGTTTATTGTTTGTAATATATCATAACTCTTATATTCCTAGGAATCCGAGTAAAATGCTTTTTAAAATGCTTAACACTGAGATGATCAATGCTTTGTTTTTTTAAATGATTTTTAATTGCTAAATTTTAATGTTTTATTTTAAATGCTTTTTGATTGCTAAATTTTAATGTTTTTAGTCCAAAGGGATTTAGTCCCGAAGGACTATTACTTTCGTTTTGCGATTTTGCGTTGAATCACTCTGAATGCCCGTTTCACTTTTCAAATTGTTGCCACTAAATGTTATCGCTCTGCATTAAATTTTAAAAAATGAAAAATCTGCATAAATGTATGCATGTTTCTCGCATTGTGATAAAACCTAGAGCCATCGAATTTTGAATGACGTAATCCTACTGCGAATATGGGCATCTGGAAGCCCTAATTTTGAATTTGAAATTTGCTTTATTATCGATTTTATGTTTTGTAACATTTCAACGAATTTCTGATTAACAAACTAAATGATTTCAAAGCGAGCAATGGCAACACTGTACGGAAAAAGAAAAACATTTTTATCTCCAGCGCACGAGACTTACGGAAATTCTAAAGATATGTTCATTTTAAAATGATTTTGCGATATTGATTTTGAACTCAATTTTATGGTTTGAGTACGTAGTACATGATATTTAATAAAAAAAGGTAGCACACGAAACGTTAAAAAAAACGCGCCTTTGGACGTAATTTAAAATCTGAAATCTTTCAGATTTTTTTTGTTTTTTGTATTTTAAATGCTTTTTAATTGCTAAATTTTAATGTTTTATTTTAAATGCTTAACATTGAGATGATCAATGTATTATTATAATACCGAACATAACTGAAATACCTCATCAACTGAGCAACATCTAGGACTATTTATCTAGAACGATTTTATCACAAAGAGAAAAGAATAAACACCGTGAATAATTCTTTTCTTCGATATGCTTAAAAAAGATCTGCCAACGTAAGCATTGAAATTTAATTATTTAAATATTAATTTTAATTTCTAATAGCTGGATATCAAAAGCATCCCATTGAAAGAAAACTTTAACTATTAATTAAAATGTCACAATAGTTGCAGTCATTCTATACGTAACTTTCGTGACACATGAAAATCAAGGTCACCATAGCGGAACAACTTCCCTTAACTACTGGTTTTTACACTTCGGGAAACACGTGATCAGGTATCCAGCCTCCAAATAGAAGCCTTTCGCCCCCATATCAAGAAATACCACTATTATTATTAGTAGTGGTATTATTATTAGGAAGTGTCCTTCAGGTATCGACCGGATAATGCAAAATAAAAATAGCATTTCGTGGGATGTATCACCCAACCAGTCATAGCAATCTTCAGAGGGAGGGACTGATAGTTGAATGGCAGTCTAAAATGATTGGAATGTCCTTGGATCTGGTTCGTACTTGACGCTAAATGCAACAACCGCTTACCAACAAAGAAGTCTCCTGCCGTCAACTGGCCTTGCAAGAAGTCGCTAGGATAACGGAAAATTGTAATCTGGATGGAATATGATACTGGAGATGGAAGAATAAACAAACAAACCAGTTTGTTTGCTTTATTAAGATTTTATTTACTTTTCACTGCATGAATTAATAATTTCATCATTCATCGTATGTCTCTTAAAAGCAGCGAATTTATACAGAAATCGAGTACTATTTTTTCCCTTAAATGCAGCGGTTGTTTAATAGCAAAGGCTGTTCACTTTTTGTCTAAGATCTCAGCTATCAGGTTTATGACTGGAATGGATTACGCAATTAAAACAGCGCTTGCTAAATTTTATTCCAATGTTAAGCAAGAATAGGCCGGGTCACAGAATCGGAGAGTTTTCTTTTTACTTCCTTGTACAAAATAAAAAGGAAGTACTGTAATCGCGAAAAAATTTCGGGTATCAACGTATTTCGGGTTTCAACGAAAATATCCTTGACAGCTATCGAATGCAATTTAACGATGTTTTTGCTCGGCATCTGTACGTAAGGACAGAATAAAGGACTCTTTTTCTTCGAAAAAATCACGAAACTTATTGAAAATGGATTCTGAAGAGATTGTTTCGAGGCTTCTGTACGTACGTTATGTACGTATGTATGTATGTACATAACTCAAAAACGAGTAGCCTCAGAACGTTGCAATTTTGTAGAAGGACTGCTATAACGTGTAGATGTACACCTCCCTTTTTGGTTGTATACCAAAAGTATATAAATATAATTAAATCATGCTTAACCTATTCTGGAATTTATTCGAAGAAATAAGTATTTAAGATTTATTTCGTAATTTTTAATATAGATATTTTGAGTTTTTATGTATTTTTGCCTTGTCGCGAAGTGAGAACTAAATTAATTGAATGAGAAATACTGAGTCGTTTGTGAAAAACTGTTTCTTTTTTGTTTTGTTTGTTTGTTTTATTTCTTTTATACATCGTTTTCAATTTATTATAGTATTTGAATAGAACATGTCGCAACGATTAGATTATTCTTCAGATAATATCACTTTCTGTGCATTCTGAGTTAGAAAATGAATGTAATGTTACACTATTAAGTGAACCTAGCGCCTGAGCGTCGCTATAGTAAAGAAATATAGTGAATTTTAAAGAGTGCATTTATTCTATTGTGGTTTATGCGCTATCGACGAAGTAGATTTAATTCAATCCAATAAGTTTAAATGATGCGTATAATTTGATATTCCTTACGCATTTTTTTTTGGATTTCATTAAAAAATCATTTTCATGTGGTGTATATATCAGATTTGTTTTCCTTGTTGGTAGATTTAAGTGCCCCTATTTCGCTAAAAGACCGTGCAATCTCGAGAACATATCTTATCTGGAATTCGGGCTTAAGCTGAATAATTTTGCAGCCAACCATCTGCGATCACCATGCTATCAAAAGGGCTTCAATGTGATTACAGCACGTGAAACAATTTTAAAAAAGAACTATTGTAGTAATAACTATTGTATATAGAATAGAACTATTGTTTATAAATAAATAAATAATTTTAATGCGAAGTTCAGCTTATCTCATGTCTAATGTGTTATCGTAATTACTCATTTATAAATTTTGCTTGATTACTACATTAAATTTCCATCAAACTATTTTCGAATTTAAAAGAGAGAGTTAGAATAGTTACCAAAGATGTTCCATTTTGATTTTCATATAATAAACCTTACTGATACAAACTGGGGTCTCACATTAGTTAAGGACTCTAGCATATATTAAATTTCCATTTTCATTAACACTACTGCTGCACACCGGCATCTTAGACATTAAAAATTTTTAGCTTAGCGGTAAATTTATTATTTATCATTTTTGTTGTAAAACCCTCTGACCCGAATTCGTATTCGCGCAGTCATTTGCTGATTTTTTAAGAAAAATATTAGTAAAGGATTTTACCCAAGAATCATGCATCCTCGTCAGCATTTTTGCGGGTGAAAAGTTTAGGAAGTATTATTTAAACTATGTTTCTTTTAAATCAAAAATTCAAAAAGAGATGTTAAAGTACTTTAATATCTATGCGTTTCATAGACTGATGCTCCTTGTGTGAGAAAGCAGAAACTCTGTTCTACATAACTTATTACAATCTGCTGAAGGAAAGTTGATACGCGCGATATTTTTTCCCTCTTACAGCTAATAATAAATATGTTTCTACCTTCTAATTGTTTTCTCTCATGCTCTCACTTTAGATTATTCCTTGATGAAATAAGAAATTTCGATTCTACTTTATATTTCCTTACCACCGCTTAACTGCGTTTAAGATACAAACAAATGAACTGCGTGCTTTTTCAACAAATACAACGTTATTGAAATGAAAACATATTGAAGTTTGTTTTGAAATAATTATTAACATTATTAAAATTATTTAACAATTTCCTATTTTCTCTGATGATTAAACCGATGGCAATCCTATTCTTCGGATTTAACAAAAATTCACCAAATTTTCATATCATGGATAAAACAAAAATTAGAAAAGCTGTAAAAACAAAATATAAAAAATCTGATGAGGACACCACATGACTTCCTTGTACGGAATATTAAATTATGCGCATTTTTTCCTGCATTTCATTTAAACTTATTGCCTCGAAAAACATTAAAGATATATTTCTCCTCCAATTAATTCAGTTCTCACTTCGCGGCAAGGCAAAAATATGCGTGCATAAGACCTCAAAATATCTTCATTAAAAATTGAAAAAATAGAAAAACATAAAATAACAAATGCAGTTAAACCAATTAAAAAACAATTCTTACAACTCAAATTAGAGTTTCTAGGGCAAAAGCAAGCAATTCGGCCAGCAGGCGAAAAGGTAGATTTTTCGGTGCACAAAACTGAAAGTTTACTTTTTGTCCCACTCCGCAATAAAACACTGAAGGTCCAGAAACTGACTTAATTGTAAAATTCGTCAAACTACAGAGACTGGGCTGCCCATCTGGCTAGAATGAATGAAGATCGTTCCTACAAGAAAATCTTTCTGGTAAAGCCCATGGGAACTAGACCTCGGGGCAGTCCATGGGAAAGCCCATGGGAAATAGACCCCACTAAGATGGATTGACTATGCCGAAATAAATTATAATATTTTAAAGGATAAAAACTGGAAAACAGTTGCCAAAAGTAGAGATGCCTGGAGAAAATTTCTGGAGAAGGCCAGGGCCTACCCAGGGCTGTCGAGCCAAAGAAGAAGAGCTACATACATACGTACGTACAGACGTCACGAACATAATGGCTTCTGAATCCATTTTAAACTTATTTTACAATCCATTTTGGAAGAAAGAGACCTTTATTCTATCCGTACGTACAGATGTCAGGCAAAAAGATCGTTCAAATGCATTCGAGAGTGGTTAAAATGGATATTTTTCGTTGAAATTTTTCGCGATTACAATATTTCCTTTACTCCGTACAAGGTGTAAGAACAAGACTCTTTATCAGATATAGAATTTATGGTATTAGAAATACCTTTATCAGTGTAAACAATTCTACAGCTATTAATAAAAACTATAATTTGTATGCATTATTAATTATATATATTCAAACTTGCATTGAGGTAAATTATTGAAACAATATTAAATTGAAGATGATCTCCATTTGATCACCAGTTACCTACAGATTGACAGTCACCCGCGATCGACAATTGGATCACAAATGTTCGGCAGTACATTAAATTTAAATGGTTACTTAAATTAAAATTAAATCGAAGAATACTGGAAGTCTTGATGGGTAAGAATACTTATCCATCAAGACTGCTATGCTCTAATGACCCGTAGCTGAGGCACACTTAGATTAAAACCAAAGCCCATGGGAAATAGAAAGTAATTAAGTTGTCGATGTGGAAGAGAGCAGTAAATCTATATACAATTTAAAATAAAATTAAAATGAAGTTTACTAGTTTTCATCAAAGGTTTCGATTACAAATGAATTATAAGTTGATGGTCACTTACAACCTAGTTCACCGATGTACTCTAGTGCGGCAAATTTAGGTAAATTTTAAAACTAAATCGAGCGACCAAGCTTGTTTTCAAATAATCAATAAATTGAGGCTGTCAAAACAGTTGGTCATTGGCATCTTGGAAGCTAAACGACAATTGTGATTCTCAGAGTAGGGCGGAAGTGCAAATTCCGATACATATTTAAACTTATAAAATAAAATTAAACAGAAGCATATTGGAATCCGCACTAGCAGTCAACCCATAAATCACTGGAACGGGACAGAGAAATAGACAGATTCTTAAAGTTAAATGAAATCGAAGGACACAATAACTACAATCAAAGACACCGGTATCCATTAAATGCATGGTGACCATGAATTATCTGTTTTCACTTATTAATTAGTGTAGGACAATACGATCACCGAAGCGTGATGTAACCATAATGGAATGTAACATATTGCAATATAATTATTTAAAAGTCTTGAAAAATATCCAATTTCTCCACGATTCGAAACTTAGAATAACTTAATTTCAATAAACTTACGAAATTAAGGAAGCAATTATAAGTTAAACCACCAACAATGAGAACGATTAAGTTTTGTAACGAACTCTAGAGAGTATTCTGTAGCCCTAGATGGCAAGACGTTGCAAAGGAGTCCGTGCGCGCAGTCCACACTGCAGCAGACGTCTACGAATTGATGAAGCACACAATGAAACACCTGTAGCTATTGACCACAGTGCTGCCAATTGTCTAGAGGAAGCTGTACGGTCCGTCCGCGCCATGCGGACCAGGTGTCTATCATCGCGAGCTGACGTCACATTTCGGGGTCCACTCCCGGATTTCCGAGTTGTCCGACACTCGTCCGTCCACTGCTTCCAAACGCGCATCACTGTGCTGCTGTTACGCTGCACACGAGAGGCTACTGCACGATACGACAATCCAGCTTCACGAAGGCCGATGATTCTCCCTCGTTCAAACTCTGTAAGTTGTTCAAATCTCGCTCTCTTTCGTCGACGAGGCATAAGTACAGATTGAGTTAACGTTTACCACTAGCAGATAACCACCGATAACCATACATGCCTCGCTACAGCCGTCTATTTATTCGGATCCATCAGCCGTTCAGAGGGCGCTGCTCAGCATACGCATGCGCTACGGATTTGCAATTCTAATCATTTGCATATCATGCGCTACTTTGCATTTCCTGAAAATTTCAGCTCACTCGCGTAAGTCCTTCATGGTGTTGCAATTTTCACAAACGTGAGTGTATGTTCATTTTAAAGATTTATGTAAAACTTTCACTGTCTTCAAGATGAAAATGTGTTGCAGCTTTATTGAGATTTTATGCACGGTTGATGAAGCAAAAAGTTAATTTAATTGTGTTTTCCGGCGGCTGGAAACGTACTGAATCCGTTGCAAGTTTTATTTTTATTAACTATTTATTTTAGAACGGTAACAATTTTAAACCATTAGTTTGTTCAAGAAAAACATTTTATGATTATATGTATTTCTAAATTTGAATACTTAAAGTCTGAAATCTCTGTTTCTCTCTCAGCACAAAAAGGTAAAACTATTTTTAAGCACATAACTTCTAATATGATGCACAATTAATGGAATGTTTATCATTTTATAAAGAATGCCTTTTAATGATTCATTTAAGATAGAGACTCTAGTTTTTATTAACTCATATGGACCTAAAATTATAGAACAGAAATAAAAAAAATCTGTGAATTTTTTTGGGAGTAGTTCAATATGTTAATGAAATTATTTAATAATTAATAAATAAATTTCAATGATTAATTCAGCTTAATTTTAAATAATTAAATTAAAGATTTCTAGTTGTTAAAAATGAAAGATTATTCATCTATCTTCAGCGATAGCTCTCTAGACGTAAATTTACCCGATAGGGACAAAAGGCACATTTAGCATAAATTTCTTACAAAATGTAATATGATTTAATTTAAAAATTTAAAATAGAATGATGATAGCAATAAAATTTTTAAAATGTAATTGCTAGCTATAGAAAAAATATTGGTTTCATTTTCATGTAATCTGCCTACATTTATTGGCAGTCACATTTCCGTACATAAAATTAAATCCATCGGTTGGGTAAACTAATGGCGACGGAAGTCCATTGCTATCATATACCGAGACTAATTACAGGTTGAGTCGCTACGGTTTTGACCCGTGCCGACATAGTCCAGAATTCGACCTTGAATAATGCTGCATCAGTTCGATTTGATGCAGTGTAATGAATTCTGTCGTCCACTAACACAGATAATATCCAACTCAAGTATTAAAAGACCAGGCGATCAGAAAAAAGCTTTTCTTCTCTTACTATTATTATTATTATCCTCCTGCTTTTCAACTTGCATTTTGGGGTCGATTCTGTGCTGCACTTCCGCATTGCCAGTTGGACCTATTAAGGTCGAGAAAGGTTTGGCTAGACAAGATGTGAATTTAAATGAAGTTGGAATAATCTCCTCAGCATCGTGGCCTGGGTGTTGGAGAGCTTTCAGTAGGAGCTACTGGCGATATATAATATGAATATTAATTATTTGGAGCAGGGACTAAAGCAATCTATTTATTAGGTTGCACACAGTGTTTTCTTTAGCCAAAGTTGGTGCCCTTTTTGTAATATTTAGTTTGCAGAGATGCAGCTAAGATATCTAAACACCTCATTTAGAATTTTTTCTCTAGTAACAGTAAGTGAACTTCACCATCTCTGGCAAATGACAACTAGTATAGGTGGAAATATTTCAAAAATTCTGAGAACAGGTTTATCTAATGAGCACGTGAAATATACGAATTTGAAGAAAACTATTAATAATTCTTTTTTGACAGTGTGACTGACAGTCGTCTCAAAGTGGTGGGCTCCCAAAGTGATTTTATGCGGTCCGCGAATATATTTCAGTTTTGTATTTGTTGCAAATGCCACATTGCGAGGATTTCAAGATTTTAGTTATTTGAAGTCCGCGTTTACAACATTTTCATTACCATTCAAATCGAACATGGTGAACACACCAGAAAATATATAAATGAAGGTAATTAGTTTACAGTGTGATATAAGTCTTATTCAAAGATTTGAAGATACTCATTCCGCTAACTTTTACTTGCACTTTTGTAAAAGCTAAATAAACTCAGTTACGAATTTTTGCACTAAGAATAATCACTTTATTTAGGAATACACTGATATGTGAATAATCTTTTTTTCGTAGTGGAAAACTGATAAGAAAAGAATAGGATTAATGGATGAACCTCTACAATCCGTGACGAAGATATTTTTAATAATATCTCGCTCGGGCTGCAAATTTTATCGGAATCGAAACATTTTCAAGAGTCAAATAGCAATAACAAATAGAAGTTTATAATTATTTACATACGAACGTATTTATTTTTATTTATGCGTCGAAGAAAAATTTAATAAATAAAAGCAAGATACTAGGTTGTCATTATATACTCTCAAGTTCCATCTCACTTGGAAAAGGTTTTCTGAAAATTTAGAAAGTTTTCATAAATTTGTTCCTTTTTAGTTCATTAAATTAATGAAAGTTATTTAATTATTAATTAAACATGTTGGCACTATTTTAAATAAAGAGACTGACATTTACTTAAAATATTTCTAACATATTCAGTATATTGGTATCGGAAATTGTTATTATATTTATATATTTCTAACATTTGAATAAAGTTGTAACAGATAAAATTGCCTTGCGGTTAACAAACTTTAAATTTCATATAGACATAAATTTGAAAATTTTCCTTTACCATATTATTATTGTTAATGTGTCTTTTGATAAATATTTAGTAAGCGTGTAGAGACATTAGATTATTTCAAAGCAGGAGATGTGAAAAATGAGCAATGCCCTTGTCGGGAGTCGAACCAGAGACCTCTCAAATACGCGTCGATCATGCTAACCAGCACACCACGAAGGCATGCGAAGAAAGGAGAAATATATACTCCCTCTTTTAAAGCGCGACTGGAGATGGGCTGGGTTGGGTTATTCAATTATGGCAAAGCACACGAGGGCTATCTGCCTAAAGGGAGGGATGCCTTCGTGGAGGACTTTCTAAGGGAAACTGGCTCGTATACACGTTACACATGGGGAAAACCACGAAAACGCCCATGCAGCCAGCCCGTTCGCGGGATTCGAACCTCGGACCAAACTACCAGTGTTCAGCGTCTTTACCGCTCGGCCGCTGGTGGGCCCGACTGGAGATGGGACCCAATCACCAAATCCTGGCAGTGGAGGATCATCAACCACAACCTTTTTTGTTCGGGGGCCACTTGTAAAGACATTAGGTATTTTGGAAGTAAGAGACATGAAAAATGAGCCATGTCCTCGCCGGGACTCGAACCACGGACCTCACGAATACGCGTCGAGCGTGCTGACCACTAAAACACGAAGGCAGAAGAAATACCTTATAAGCGAAATTTAAGTTATTTAAAATACTTTTTGTTTTGTTAGAAAAAATCTTCATTTTTTTAAAGAAAAAAGACAAAATCTGACCCATCAGTACTGTTTTCAGATCGCGCATTCGGGTCTCATGCATTTCAGTTTGAGACAACTGCTGTTGTAAGGGATGATAATATCAAAGAACGAAATCGATTACTAAATGAGGTTTCAGAGAATATTGTTTAATAATGCACAATTTATTCATCTAATTTTCAGACATTCAAGAAAAGGAAATAGCAATCGAATCATCTTCCTTAGTTATTTGCATAATAAATTATATAATAAAATATTCCAATACTTCATAGTCTGCTAACTTATTGCCAATACAAAATATTCCATTGTTGTGCTTGTTCCAATACGAGCGAATAGTGTTTATATTAGTCATATGTTAACTTAAACTTTCCACTATCAATCTTAGAAAAAGGAAGTTATCTGTGATTTCTGTTTAACAGTGAAACGAATTACCCTCCTTCATTGAAATATATGAATTTGTCCGAAGATTTTGAATCCATTTCTGTTTTTCCTGATATAAATCGGTATCCCTATCTGGTCACAAACATTATTTCATTTATTGTGGTAATTCGTGTTACGCACCTTTTACGTTATTTTGAACATTAAGGGATTTAGTAAACAGCAGTGGTTCTTACAAATCTCTTTCATCTTCATAAAGCACACTGAATCTGAATATTGTATCATGAATTGTGAAACATTAAGTTCTAATAGTTTAGTAGACATGGTTTTACATAAAATCTCATTTATTGGTATGAAGGACTTTCGACACTATATTGTTAGATTTAAGTTGTCTGATCCTTTTGACTACTAGAGGGTTAGGTTTGGTTTATGCAATTACAGAAAAGCCTCGAGGGCTATCTGCCTAAGGGGATGGATGCCTTCTAATGGAAAATGGCTCGTGTACCCTTTACATATATTGACTAATAGAGGGAAACTACTAGGGGAATAAATCACGTGTTCTTACGTCGTATTTTGTTTTAATAAATGAAATGGGATTTGCAATAGTTTAAAAAATTCGCAGATGAACTGTGCAATTTAATAATCTATATATAAAGTTTGTAACAATTTTTTTAAAACAAAAAGTTTTTTAATTATTATATGTAATAATAATAATAACTGTAATTATCTTGATAACTGGGCGATAGCTGTAACAGATTTGGGCACGTTGCATAGTTTGAATGACGCGTAACGAAGAACAGACTTGTAGACAGACGTGGCCCGAAGTGAACATAATTTTTATTGCTGGAGAATGAACTAATTATCGAAACATATACTTCTTCATATATCGTTTGGGCGCAATATGCAACCCACAGTTTTATATAGCGTATCACATTTTAGATAACAGCGTAGTTAGCAGCGAGACAAAGCAAAGAGAGCCACGAACCAAAAAGCGGCCAGGAAGAAGAGTCGAAACATATGAGAAGGAAATTCAGCAGCGAAGAATTTTTATACCAGATTACATTCCAGATCACATAAAAGATTATTATCCGGATGCTGAGTTAAGATTTCATCGCATTCTGGAAATAACTGCACAATAAATTCTGAAAATGATGGATCTTTTTCCAGAATTACAGAAAGTAAAGATTATATTATTTCGCCATATATATATATATGTATATATATGTATATATATATATATATATGTGTGTGTGTATGATGAAAAAGAGGAAACGACGTAGCGATGTTAATGGCGTAGAACGTACATAGCATAGGAAGTAGATCCATAGAAGAGAAAAAGGAAGAATTCCTGATTGCGTAGAACGCCAGAATTTTGAAGCCGTAATACCTAGGAAACTTGGCAGCTGAGCAATATTAAATATTCATTTTTATTTCAATTGACATTTGGCCACAATTCATATCTAGCACTCTAATCCAGAATTCCAGAACATTTATATTTTTGATTTTGTGTAAAGATTATTCTAGAAATGGCGCAGTCCTAAACAATTAACAACTTCTTTTTTATGATTATCTTCTAAGAAATAAAGTATGAAACTATTGTAACTGAAAGTATTTAAATTTAAAATTAATACTTAAAAAGGTTTATATAGAACTATTAAACATGTTATAGACATAGAAGTTTAAAACTGTAAACTCAATAACTAAAACTAGTTTTAATAAACTTTAAGTACAAAAAATAAAAATAATAAAAATCGTAAGAAGATGAGTTAATTATTATTGATTTCGTGGAAGAAAGCTAACTTTTCATTATTACATATAAAGCTTTCAATTTCAAGAATTTTTTAAATGACGCAAATATTTATGTTTGGGCATTTCTAAATTTAATGAAATCAGTTTTGTAAAAATTACGAAATTTAAATTTTTACACATTCTTCTGGTCTCTACAATTAACATTAAAAAAAAATTTAGGACTCGTTATGAAAAATAAAACACAAAAATGTGAACCCCGTGCGAGAAAAATTTCAAGGAAACAGTGCTAAGTAGAAATTCACCCAAATCATTTTATATAGCATCATATAACATCATTAAGAATCTAGCATCCCTTAAAGTTGTTAAGCTATTTCGATGGTAATTAATTACAGTCATAATATAACTTGGAACACAACTTCTGAACTTAACGGCATAATGTAAGTTGTAATTCATCTAGGTCTCGAATTAAAATTAGAGTCCCTCTGAGTTTTATGCTATGGCAGTAAATCGGATTAATTAAAGAAGGACATTTCGTTCAGTCTAATCCTCTCAATGCTTTTTTCAGCTGCATTACAGCATAGCAGCAGAACCGTCGAAAGTATTGGTTGAATTTTATATATAAACCTCTTGCGTTCATATCCTTTTTCTTGCTTCTTCTTTTGTGTAGATATTTATGAGCCTACTTAAAACGAGCTTATGGTCATCTTTATGTGAAAAAAGTACCATAATACTTTAGATCTAATTGATATTCGACTTAAGCATCTTAAACCACATTAAAGGTGGATAGCTTAGACAAGAATAAAATAATCTGAAAATCGAATGTAGTTTGTAATATAGTGCTTACATACATGCTATCAATAGTATATATTCATAAAAGTTTGAAAATACATCTAGTGATAAAAATATATTTTTGCACTTTCAGAAGTAATACTGCAGTATTATGGAACTCTTAAAGGAAGCGAGGGCGAATTTTGTTTAAAAGTTAGCTACTATATTAAATCCAGATATTACTTCTAATTACTTCCCTCCCTTTTTCATTACTAATGTATGTTCTGTATTTTTATATGCATTATAATTTGTAAAATTGTACTGTACACAGACTTATGCAATTTGTACAGAAAACCTCAGCTTTTATCCTTCTTAATAGCCTTATCTAAGGAAGATGTTATAAGATCAATAAATATCTACTTGAATCATACAGGATAGTTATTAATAGTACCATATAAATGACAACAGTCTTACATTAAGGAAATAAAATCAAATATATCTCTTAAAAACAACAACGTTAAGAGTAAAAAATATACATTCGAGTACATGCATTTTAAACGTAGATTAAAAATACGAGTAATACAGTATTGCTTCAAACGATGAAGCAAAAAGTGCATTTGCGCTTGGTGATGGGATTTTCAGAATGCTAAAATTGGCCTAGTCTGCACAGTTGATCAGTACTTGAATGGAAAGTAAGCGACGAAATATGCTGTTGCACGGGGGGAGAGAGCAAATTTCTAAAGTCGTTCGTAGATAATGTGGAATAAAGGAAAAGTTGGATGTGCAATAACCGATAAGTGGCTTTTTATCTCCAGTAAAAAGTATTATTATGCAAAAGTAATCAAATAATCAAAAGAATATTTTTGCTTAAGGAAAATAAATGTTTTCTTTCAAAACGAGTGTAATTGTTTTAGATTCGTATTAGCTACAACATATATTAAACAAGCTCGTATTCATCGTATATACATCTAAATAAATTCCCGCAATGATTATAAAATATATGAAGCAGGATTTGTCTATCTGCCGTAGACTTGAGTGTTTTATCAGTTGAAGTACTTAAGCTTATTTCCTTTCTTATTCATATGGACAGGAATTTGCAAATTTACTTAACCTAACTGAAATGCGAGTCCGGCTGCCAATGTTATTAAAGTGAATGACGTGAAATAGTGTCTTAGAATGGCGCGGGAATCGAGATGAATGAAATGAAACAAAAATGCAATTTTTAAAACTGCAAGCTTAATGTCACTCAAAATTTCATTCATTACTGCAAAATTTAAATTCACGCAAAGAACTTTCATGTAAATTAAAATTAGGCGAAAAGGCAACCTTAATTTGGCGTAGATTTTTATAAATCTGCGCCAAACTAAAGTTGTGAAACGAAAAAACTGATAACAAAAACTACGAAACCTTACCTTACGCTAATAACTATCCTGTATGATTCAATCCATTCTCCAAGATTTGAATCCGACATGAACTGTCAGTGTACAGTTATCTTATCAATTTGGTTACGAGTGGGCAAGTGGTTTAGAAAGAATTTAGAGTAATAGAAATAAAGACGACTGTACTGATTTAAGCAATAAGCTGCTTGCATTTCATTGCTTTTTGAAAGGGTGCATACATTAATGAGACCACGTAAATTCTTTCATGCACATAAAGAAAACTAAATGTAAATTTTGAAAAAGAAATAATTAAATTAATTAAAAAAGTAAAGAGAAGGGGATAGGAGTTATCTCTACCCAAATTAATATTTACGATGGCCAAATATGTATAGAAGTATAAGTATAGAACGCTCCTCAGACAAATGCTTGACTAGACTCTTCAAAAGATTCCATCGCTAACAGAGGATACAGAAGAGAGAGTTACAAATCCCTATTTGCAAAGCGCTGACTTATTTTTAACAGGTTTTTTTAAGCAGGAGAAGTGAAAAATGTGCAATGCCGTATCCAGATTTCGAACACCAGACCTCGCTATGTTAACTACATGTGCTAGCCAATTTTACCACGAAGACAAGCGGTAAGGAGTGCTAGCCAATTACAAAGCCAATACAGCACTAAATTTGCAATCGGTAAGGAGTAAGGCTTACCGAATTACAAAGCTAATGTATTCAGTAATTTGCAAGCGGCAAGGACTGCTAACTAATTACACCACTAAGTCAAGTGGCAAGATGGGAGAAAATTCCTTAAAACCTAAGCAAATAAAGTTTCTGCACAGCCCGTAATGACCTTTTAGATATGAAACTAAAACTATAAAATTTGAAATGTATAAATTTTAATAAGCATTATACTTTCTAAAACGTAGACATAATATGCAGTTATGTAGCGATTTTCAACCAAATGCGATATCAAGACTAATGCGTTAGCTCTCAGAAATATACAATAGTTGCAACCTAAAAATGAACCTGAAAAGATTCCGGTTTAAGAAAGAGCATTAGTTTTGAAAAATATAAAAGCATCTTATTACGGTGCTTTCAAATATTGGACAAAATCAGTTTAATCAACAGTTTTGAAACTGAGAATATTAACAACCTTAGTTTCAAAACAATTTTCTAAGCAGATTTTTACCACTTTTCACCTATTTATACATAGCTTTATCCTGCTTACTAAAAGCTTGACTTATATTTGAGCAGAAAAGCACATATCTATGAATAAAATAAAATAGATTCGTGCACTGCAAAATCATGACAAAAAGACTTTTTGATGAACACGCGTGAGAATAAACGAGTGAATCAAAATGTCGAAGAAAAAAAGTTTTAACTTTTTTTGGTTGCCTTTAACATATCATACTTCCTTCTGCATTTTCTCATGCTCCACTTATTTTACTTTCTCCAAAAAATGAACATCTTCCGCCAGAAGGCATTTTTTTCTTTTCCAGTTTTTGAATTCAATCCCTCCCGTTTCGTCGAGTGCTGTGGTGCGTGCCTATCGTATCGTGAGAACTGTATAATGCGATTCAAACAACAAATTGTGTGAAAACGAATTTGACCTTCAAAATTTCGGGAAGTAGGTTCAGTTTTCCATAATTGTTCTCTGGTGATGACGCCCAAAGCCTAATGTCATGTAATACAATATATTCTCTGAGGGAATGTAACTTTTTTTATTTTATTTTTTATGATGAAAAGTTAAAGCAAAGTAAAGGTTAAGCTAATTTCATTTTAGTAAGGTAAAGGACAGCTATGATTTTCAGAACATTATGTTAATTTTTGAAAAAAAAAATCAGAGAGACGTGTAACTAAACTAGATATTTTTCAGTGACAGGTACTTACACGTTAAGCATCGGCTAGTGATAGCTGATCACACCAGACATTCAATCGACGCATCAGTGAGAGCTTTGCTCAGAGTGTACTACAAGACATAAACCGATACTATACCTGCAAGAAAGTATATGATAGACTATTGCAAATATCTATGCTTTCTTTGAGATTCGAATCCAGGTTTAACTGTGTAGCAGCCGAAACCGTCTACCTGTGTTACTATCGCAGAGGTTCACAGACTGTTTCGAAATCAAGCGAACACCCGGAGCAAAATGATTATTACAAAGCCTCAAAGAAAAAGGGTATGACAGTTAGCCCGCTGCTGCCTTAAAATTCGATTTTCTACATATTGATCATAAGATAGGAATTCCGTCTAACGGACATTGTTAGCCATTAACTGTTTATAAAAAGTGCTCGTAAGCTTATCTAATTTGTAAAATGCTTTCAAGAAGATAACGTCGAAAAATTCGAATTGATTCAAGGCACAGTTCTAAGTCCAAAGCTGCATCTGATTTTTATTCGAAGTTAAAAATCACGATATAGTTCAACTGGAACTGATCTCCTATCAGGGACGTTTCAAAAGCAGTTATAGTGAACAAATCGTGTGTGACGGGGGTCTCTCCTAAAGGTGTTTAGGTTTTCGTGCTTATTGCTGGTGATCACAAGGAAAACTTCTCCGAATACGATCCCTTAGCAACCTATTCGATGCCCTCGATGTGATGATTTAAAACTACAGAGATTTCACGGTTACGGTTACAGTGAAAATATTTCGAAATTTTCGAACAACCACAGCCACGTTTTTCCTGCGCAAATTTTTCAGTGCATTGCAAAACCATAAATGGCTTTGAAACATACACGTATGGCGAAAAGTGCCGGCTTAAACTTTTGCAAAGAAGAGCATTGAAGAGGACCAATGATAACACAGAGGACAGCGAAAAAAACTTTAATTGGAATTAAAAGTTTTTAATGTGCCTGCCTTCGCAGACGATAACGCACTGCACGCGGGAGATTGTTTTACAGCAATCACAAACGTAACATCGCAGGAGGCATCTGTCACAGCAATCACAAACGTAACATCGCAGGAGGAATCTGTATAACTTCACGTTTTATGGTATCTTTCAATTCTGACAAATCTCGTGGATTTGATGTACATCTTAGAATTCAGATGGATTTGATGTACATCTTAGAATTCAGATAACCTCAAAACCAGAAATCCATCGGAATAAAGTCGGGGGATCGTGGTGGCCACGACTGGTGTATGCAGTTCTAAACAGTCACGAGACAGGACTCTATCTCGAAACGTTGTACACGCTGAAAACTTGTAATTCCAAAAAAAAAAATGTTATTCTCCCTCTTCCCTCTCCTGTGTTGACAAAAGTCCTTTATAATGCCCTTTTTTCCAAATGTTTTATAATAACAATTTTTATCATACTTATATCTTTCCAAATCCATTTTTTTAATGCGCTGATCAATTTGCGCTGGAAAAAGTGCATGATGCCATTCGAAAATTTCGAAATGCTTTCACTATAACCCTAACTGTGAGAAATCTACTGTTCTAAATCATCAATCTTGAGCGCAAATCTTCAAAAAACAATATCTGTAATTTAATTTCGATTGGTTGAGCGGATAGTCCACTAAGGGTTCATATCCGGAAAGTGCTTTTATGACCATCTTGTTCTTCCAAACACAGTTTTGAACACACCGGATACGGAACTAATTTTTAACATTGCATTTTCATGCCCTTTTTATGATATCAGTCTGAACACAGTACACATTATTGAATGGAAATATTTTAATCAGCCCTTGTAATATATGTAGTATAAGAAAATCTTGATTTTTAATTACGAAATATCATTCATTAAAACTATTCAATAGAAAGAAAATCTTGAATGACGTTCTTGAATCTTGAATGACCAAGATTTGGGTACGCATATCGAATGAGTATGGCAAACATCCGCGATAGAAAATTTGGTCTGACGGATATGCCAGTACCTCCCATTGCCACTATTACAACAGATCAGTGGCAGCATTCGTATTATGACACCGCACATTGTCGGAGGATGGCAGGATTTGTCACTTGAGATATCATCTGGGTACAGGCTCAGAAGAAAGTGTAAGTTCTTAGCATGCCCAACTAACAGCTAGAAGATCCCTATTTCGAATCCCGACGAGAATACAACTCATTTTTGGGGAAGGAGGGGGGGAAGAGTCCAAAAAACCTAATGTTCTCTAGAATAGTGCTGGAAGAGGATGACGACAGCTTATGACCATTAGAATCGGTCGACTGGATACCATGTCTGATCCCAGTAATAGTTTGGGAGGTAATATAAGGAATTAACCTTTCTCCATGCCTGCTGTCGTGATGTAAGTGACTAGCTCATCTAGTTAGCAGTTGAAACAAACCGTGATTCTCCTCCTAGCGAAGACACAGCTATTTTTCATGCTTCTTTGCCCGAAATGTGTAATGGTCTGTACCAGCGTTTTTCAATCTTTTTTGCCCCACGCACGCCTTTCACCACTACTAGAAGATCATTCCTCACCTCTTGTTTCCAAAACTTGAAAACTACATATATGCATTTATTTAGATTTAGATCCTTTTCTAACGTATTTTATAAAGTAAACAACAAAAGGTCTAGAAAATGTTATTATATACCAAAATTTAAATAAAAGTAGTTTTTTGTAATCATAAACTAAAACCAAATACATAAGAGTTCAATAAAAGGCTAGCCGCATTCTTCCTCGCTAGAAACTCTTTTCCCTTTCCTCGGCTCCCCTGCTTAAGAGCCCCTGATCTATACAATTCTTCGAAACACAAATTTGGATATTCAATAATAACTAACATGCAGTTTGAAAAAAAAATATATCAAGACTTAGAAGAATTCAATATACACTTACCAAAGAAGTATATGAGAATAATAACCCGCTAGCCTGTAACGTCTTCCCCAACAGAAACCTTCTAGTTCCTGAGTGAAATATTCTGCAATGGTGAGCAACGGGAATGGAAGACCTTTCACTAGAGCATGCCTGTACTCCTGCTTCATTTCTGTAGCTGAAATAGTAGTAGTTGTTTAGTATATTGTTCATCTACGCGAATAAAGTTATATATATTTCGAAAACATCGCATAGCATCTACAGTTTTGAGATAATGCATCTTCTGCTTTCATTATATGTTTTAGTAATGCACGTGGATCTAGAGTGGTAGCGAGTTTTCACTTTGCAAATGCAAAACTTTTTATTTTACATTTCAAAATGCATAACACATTTTTATTTCTTATTCAAACTCCTAATTATGTTTGAAATATACGTCATTATAAGACAGAAGGACATCATACATCCATTTTTTCTATTCAACTAAACTCTGCATATGCAAGAATGATTATGCAAAGAAAGGTTATCGGTAATTGAATCAAAATGACAGGGTAAAAGCGTAGTAGTTCTACGTCATTTCACAATCATTATCTACAAGTCTGCATTAATTTTACTAAAGTGTATATTTATTGTAGATAATTTTATTTAATTTCTGTGAATTATTTTAGTTCTTGTTGCGAAAAGTTTCTTAACTAACTTCCACACGTCATTTGATATAACATTATGTGCTTACACTTAATATCTTTTTTATGCGTCTCACTAAGATCCGCGTGTTTTACTATTAGTAAGAACTGCTTATATCATCAGTTAATTTACTTTTACATCAGGCTAATTTACTTTAACACGTGACTAAATCAAAACATATTTCCTTATTACTGTTGTCTCCTGATAATAAGCAAATCTTATTAGAGGCTTTATAATAAACCAAGCAAAAAACCATTTACCGTTAAAAATGGTCTTTTTATTACTATTAATGCTTGCTTTGTGAAGTTTTAAGCAGCTTTTTCGAGCAATTGGACAATAAAAAAATATTTCTGCATACCGGCAGTGTCCTTTATAGCTCATTAAATTCTACTAAGCATAAATCTTGGTTTATACTGCATCATCATAAAAAAGGAAATAAAATATTTTTTTATTTACGATGTATTCCTGACTTGAAGACGACTTCCGTGTGTCACATTTAAGACACGACTTTTTAAATGCGAACTCATCGCGATAAATTCTAACAGCCAAAAGACTAGAAATCTAATTACTGAAAGAATTGTTTATAGAATAGTGAAAATTAAAGTTATTGCTTTCTTTTTGGACGAATAAGCAAAAACAATCAAACATTAATTATATTATTTGATAATTATTTCTGTAAACTATAGATTTAATTCAGTTTTCTTTCTTTCTTTTTCTTTTTATTAAACTCTAATTTCAACTCTTCGTATTCCACAAAGACTTATACAAGTAAGTTACTGTACTAAAAAAATAAATAAAAAAGAATGCACTGCAGATTGGAAAAAAACTGAAAAATTAATAATAAAAAAAGGAGTAGAATAAAGAAAGAGAACTCAATAATCTAAATAGAGAATAAAATTTCGGAAAACAGAAATTGTAGCGAAAGTAATCTTAAATTTAAATTAATAAACGTAAGAATACATCTTTGCGAGTGGACTGTAGTTTAACCTTTTATTTTCAGCGATTTCAGCTTTAGAACACAACATAGCAAACAACAGCGAGAGAGTTACAATTAGCGTTTTCAAAAATGCAAAGAACAAAAATGCATACGATCTGCGCATTGCGCAATAATATCTCACAAGACAGGCAGACGACTCTAGTAGCCCAAACATTCCGCCCGGCATTGAAACATTGTTTCAAACTAAATAGATTTTACAAAATGAAATTATCATAACAATATTAAATTATGCAAAAAGTATCATTAAAATATTCACAAAACAGATGCACAGAAGCCTTGATACAATTCAGGAACTCAATTATAGTTAAAGCAAAGTACAATGTTATAATGCTTTAGAAAAAAAGAACTTAATCATTGATAGGCAAAACACTAAGTTTGTGAATTGGCCTCTTGAAAACTCCGTTAGCAGTTTTGATCTTCACGATACGCACAACATTATCTGAGCTAGGAAAAACTTCTAGCACTCTTCCTAATTTCCATCGTAGCGGGGGTAAATTGTCTTCCTTTATGATAACTAAATCATTAACCTTTAAATTAGGTTGCACTTTCAACCATTTTGAACGTCGTTGCAAATTGGAAATGTATTCATTGGACCATCTTTTCCAAAAGCTTTGAAACATTTTCTCAACAAGTTTCCAACGTTGCAATATAGGAATTTTTTGATCATGTAAACTTTCTTCTGGTAAGGCAGTTAGCGGGGTACCGATCAAAAAATGACCTGGTGTAAGTGCAGAAAATTCTGATGGATCTTCAGACAGTGGGCACAAAGGTCGCGAATTTAAACAAGCTTCAATTTGAGCTAGCAATGTCGTAAATTCTTCTTGCGTTAGAAGTTGTTCCCCTATAGTTCGCTTGAGATGTAACTTTGTAGATTTGACTGCAGCTTCCCATAATCCTCCAAAATGTGGCGCTGCGGGAGGATTAAATATCCACTTAATACCTTCAGTAGAGCAATATTTATTAACCAATTCATTTTCATTCAAGGAGTTTATTACTCTTTTCAATTCCTT
Source organism: Stegodyphus mimosarum (assembly GCA_000611955.2). Classification (NCBI taxonomy): domain Eukaryota; kingdom Metazoa; phylum Arthropoda; class Arachnida; order Araneae; family Eresidae; genus Stegodyphus; species Stegodyphus mimosarum. The sequence goes on along the minus strand of KK122107.1, from coordinate 185,748 downwards.
ATCTGCAGCAATAAAATTTGTGCCACGATCGCTATGCACTTCTATTGGTTTTCCTCTTCTAGATACAAAGCGCTTCAAAGCGGCAATAAATGACTCTGATGTAAGATTACCTACTAATTCAATATGTATAGCTCTTGTAGTAAAGCACACGAATACACAAATGTAGCATTTCATTGGGCTTACTCCTCGACCTTGCCTGGGCTTCACTTGAAACGGCCCGGCGTAGTCAATTCCAACTTTAGAGAAAACCTTTGACGGAACGACTCTAGACGATGGTAAATCAGACATTATCTGGGTAGATGTTTTAGCTCGTACACGATGACATTTCACACATTTCCAAATCTGTTGTCTTACAACTGACCTAGCGTGGATTATCCAATATTCTCTTCTAATTACTGATAGCAATAACAGGGGGCCAGCATGAAGATGGGATATATGAAAATGATTCACTATAATCTGTGTTATGTGATGTTTCTTGGGCAACAAAATAGGATATTTTCTGTCCTGCGCGATGTTGGATTGTCTTAATCTTCCTCCAACGCGTATAAGTCCATTCTTATCGATAAACGGGTTCAAAGAAAGGATCTTACTATTTGAGTTTAACGGTTGATTCTTTTTCAGAAGATTATATTCATTAAAAAACTCATCCATTTGAACTACTCTAACAATTGCATTTCTAGCGTATTGCAATTCTTCGGTTTTAAGGTAACCCTTAATCCTTGTTGTGGTAGATTTAGCTGAATTATTCGCAAACCGAAAACACCATGCGATGATTCTTTTAAGTTTCAAAAATGATGAAACTTCATTAAGGATTGGAATTTGCGAAGCGACTGTTCCAATTGAACAAGAAATATTTTTCCGTTGTTCCCTTAGAGACTCTTCTGAAAATGGTAAGTTGATAGAGAACGGAATATTATTTGAATTAAGCCACTGAGGACCTGTCCACCACAAGTCATGAGTAGAAAGTTCTGAAGGCAAAAGACCTCTTGATGCGCAATCAGCTGGATTCTCTTTTCCTTTTATGTGATTCCAATGCGATGAAGGTAAGACTGATTGAATTTCTGAAACGCGGTTGGCTACGAAGGTTTGCCAGCGTGTTGGTTCTGATTGTATCCAGGACAAAACTATCATTGAATCACTCCATGCGTAAATATCGTCAACATGAATTTGCAATGAATTCTGCACAGCTTGAACCAAATGCACTAATAGAACTGCAGAGCAGAGTTCTAAACGAGGAATAGAGATTACTTTCAGGGGAGCTACTCGAGTTTTTGATGTTAGTAGCTGCACCGAAACTGAAGAATGATTTGAAGACTTTAAATAAATCACTGCGGCGTAAGCTTTCTCTGATGCGTCACAGAAACAATGAAGTTCTACATTTGTAGATTTGGGCAATAATACTCTCCTAGGAATACGAATGCATTCAAGATTTGCGATATCTTCACAATAGATTTTCCATCTTTGATTGATTTCCTCTGGCAAGGGATCATCCCACGAGATTTGTAATTTCCAAATATCTTGAAGCAAGATTTTTGCTGCAACTATAAAGGGTGCTAACCAACCAAGTGGATCAAAGATTTTCGAAATAGAAGATAAAATTATTCTTTTAGTAGAACACTCTCTGTTTTCGAAGTTTCCAAAGTGACAAGTAAACTCGTCTTGCGTTGGATACCACTCTAAACCCAATAATTTTATTGATTTAGTATCAACTACTGTACATGAAGAATTTGAGTTCCGAGCACTCAAAGCAGTTTCCAAAATCGAGCGATCATTTGTACACCATTTATGCAATTGAAAGCCACCTTTTTGTAAAAGTTCACTTAGTTGTGAAATTAACTCTACTGCGTCCTCTACTGTGTCTGAACCAAATAGGACATCATCAATATAACAATTGTGTAATATTATTTCAGCTGCCTTTGGGAATTTAGTTCCTTCGTCAATTGTTAGTTGTTTGAGTACGCGAGTAGCCAGGTATGAAGCGGAAGTAGTGCCGTACGTAACTGTGCACAACCTGTAAGTTTTAATCGGCTTCGATGGATCATCTCTCCAAAATATTTTTTGGTAATCTCGATCTTCATCATGAATTTGAACTTGTCGATACATTTTCAATAAGTCGCTAGTAATGGCTATGGGATAGCATCTAAACCTCAAAAGAATAGTAAATAAGTCGTCTTGCACCTTGGGACCATTCATTAGCGTGTCATTAAGCGATATCCCTGATGTAGTTTTGGCACTAGCATTGAAAACGACGCGTAGTTTTGTGGTAAGACTGGATTCTTTTAGCACGTGATGATGAGGTATATAATAATGAAAATTTACTTTATCTAAATTATCATCGGATAATTCTTCCATGTGTCCAAGTGATAAATATTCGGACATGAAGTCTTTATATTGTTGATATATTTCAGGAGTTTTTATTAGTTTTTGTTCTAGACTAAGAAAGTTGCGAAGGGCTGATGGTCTGGAATTACCCAATTCATTTCTGTTAGGCTTGAATGGCAATTTTACTGAGTAACGACCATTTTCACTCCGGACGTGATTTTCCACGAAATGATTTTCACACAATCTTTCCTCTTTAGTTAAAGGTTTCGATGTGGGAATTTGTTCCAAATCCCAAAATGATTTAACTAATTCCTCCGTGTTTATGTTTAGCGTATTGACTGAAACCTGCTTACGGTTTGGGAATTCGAAATGTGTAGTTCCAGCAATTACCCATCCTAACTTAGAACAACATGCAAATGGAAGATTTTTGCCCCTTTTAATTACCTCGCCATTGATTAAAGTAAGGAATACATTAACTCCAAGCAAAATATCAATTTCTCCCGATTCATGAAATGTAGGATCTGCTAAAGTTAAATCTTCGAAACTTTCATATAAATTCAAAGGTAATGTTACACTTGGAATGTTTCCTGTAATTTTGTCTATTATGTAAGCGGACGTTGAAATTCTGTAATTAGTATTAAAATGAGGTGTAAACAACAAGTCAACTTCTCCAGTAGTAGTTGTATTGAAAGTACCTAAGCACGACACTAATATCTTCGAATCCTTTATGCTCAATCCTAAATTGATAGCTGTTTTCCGACGAATGAAGGATTTTTCACTACCTGAATCTAGTAAACATCTACAATTTATGAATTCATTTTTTGAGTTTTGAACCTTAATTAAAGCAGTACACAAAAGTACATGACTACGTTTACCATTAGCATGAGCTCCAAAATGTTGATTTTCATAGTTGTTTGCACAAACAGTTGGAGAACCCTCACTCAAGTTGTTTTCTGATTTAATTTGCGATTTCGGAACAAACACTTGTGCTTCCGGTGAAGGGAATCTAGATGCATTTTTTGGTTTGAAATTATTTTCTAAATGCAAAATGCTATGATGATGCTTAAAACAATGCTTGCAGGTATTTACACTCTTACACATTTTAACTTTATGGACATTAGACAAGCAATTAAAACAAAGTTTATTAGTCTTAACAAACTCTATTCGTTTTTGCACTGGTAGATTTAAAAAATTAGAACACCTGTATAAAAAATGATCTTCTTTACAAAATAAGCAGGTAGAATTAGTAATCAGAGAAGTAACCCTATTATACACTGGTTTATCTGATTTATGCGTTTTACTAATTAAAGGTTTACTGTTCTGTAATGTTCTAGCGAAATTCTTCAAAAATTCTATCAAGTCATTCAACTTTGGTATTTCGTCTTTTTTTAATTGACGCTCCCACCACAACCTTGTCGAAACATCAAGTTTTTGCAAAATAATATACAACAACAAAGTATCACTAAAATTATCTATCCTTTGATCTAATGTTTCCAATGAGCGAGTTATTTCGTTTACGTTATCTACTAAACTTAATATCGATGATGCAGATTCTGTTTGTATTTGTGAAACGTTAAGAATTCTTTTAATAAAAGCAAATATCTGTTCTCTCTTATTAGAAAATCTCTCTTCTAGTAAATTCCAAGCAATACTGAAATTTTGATCAGCTATGGGAATTGACTGAATAATGCGATAAGCATCATTTTTCAAAGAACTCTTTAAATATTGTAATTTTTGAGCTCCAGATAGATTTGGATTATTGCGAACACTAGCGTTAAATAAATCTTTAAATGTTATCCATTCAGTTAAATTTCCGCTAAATGTGGGTAAAGATAGTTTCGGTAACTTTAAACTTTCAGAGATTGATTCAGGTATGACAGGTTTGTCGCCATTTGCATTTACGACCTTGTAAATCTTTAACTTACGAATAATTTTTAAGTGAACTTCCTCAATTTTCTCTAAAATCGACTGTTCTTCCTCAACGAAAGTGTCTATTTTTTCATCATCAGAATTTATATAAATTTCTCCAAATAGAGATTTAAAATCTTCCTTAAAGATTTTACATTTTTCTAAAATTAATTCAGCTTCAGCATTATCTAAGTTACCATAATCTATTTTCTCTATAAATTTCGTTAACTGCGTTTTCAAAATTTTCTTTCGTTTTTTCTCTATATCTAACATTTTGAAAATATTCTAAATTCTCGATTTTACTAATACTTTAATCACAAAAATAGTAGCAATAACGAAATGTCAAATGCAATTAAAATGCGTTAACTATTTCACTCACCTCGTACACTGTATCCAATGCGAAAGTCTTGAGAATTCTAAACCGAAATTGAATCATGAACTCCATTACTGACACGTAGAATTCTTATTCACAAGCGCGGGTTTTTCTCGTAGCTCCGGCGTAGGACGACCAAATAATGTAGCGAAAGTAATCTTAAATTTAAATTAATAAACGTAAGAATACATCTTTGCGAGTGGACTGTAGTTTAACCTTTTATTTTCAGCGATTTCAGCTTTAGAACACAACATAGCAAACAACAGCGAGAGAGTTACAATTAGCGTTTTCAAAAATGCAAAGAACAAAAATGCGAGCTGCGCATACGATCTGCGCATTGCGCAATAATATCTCACAAGACAGGCAGACGACTCTAGTAGCCCAAACAGAAATTGTCCTAAATTATCTCTTTAATCCGAATGAGTTCAGAAAAAATTGATGGTCAAAGATACAGGCGCTTCAAAGGTATTAAGCGTAGATACGTCTGCTGGGTACGGTGAACGCGCTCAAGAGAATAAATATGCTTTACATCTTCATCGTTGTTACCGCAGGTGCACAAAGCATTTCAAGGAAGTCCCCATCATTTTAAATATTTCTTAAAATTTACATGCCCAGTCAAAAACTGAGTTATTTAAAATCTATTGAAAACTGATCAACTCTTTCTCTGTGAAAAAATGTATGAAAAAATCCTTTTATTCCATTTTGCTTTTGCGAAGGCAGATTTTCTCTTTTCCAAATACAAACAATATCGTTTCTATAAAGGTGTTTCCAGTGAGAAACAGGAACGCGGAGATTTAAAGCAAACCTTTCAGATTCTAACGTATGATATAATGAAAGTCTTAAACATCTTGTAAAAAGATAGTACATAAATAACCATGTTAGTCGTAATTCAAATTATTTTTTTCGTTTTGGTATTTTGCGTTGATTCACTATAAATGTCCAATTCACTTTTCAAACTGTTGCCACCAAACATTATCGCTCTGTATTATATTTAAAGAAATTAAATAATGAAGAATCTGTATAAATGTTTGTATGCTTCTCGCATTAAAACAACGGTACCTAGAACCATCCAATTTTGAATAACGTACTTTTCCACCCGAATGGGCATCTGGAAGCCCAAATTCGGAATTTGGAATTTGTTTTATTAACTATTTTATATTTTGTAAAACTTTAACGAATTTTTATCGGCAAACTCAACGATTTAAAAGCGAGCAATGGCAACACTCTACGGGAAAAAAACCCTTTTTATCCCCAACGCGCGGAACTGTGTATCGGAAATTTTAAAGATATGCTCATTTAAAAATTATTCTGCGATATTGCTGTCGAACTGAACTTTGCGGTTTAAGTGCGAAGAACATGATGTTTAATAAAAAAAAAAGGTAACACACAAAACGTTAAAAAAAGCCCCTTTGGACGTAATTTAAAATATGATTTTTTTTAAAGTTCATTTTCTTCTTTTTTAATATTTATTTTTTTTCCTGAAGCGATTCGAAATGACTAAAAGAAAAATTCCTTTTGATCGTAAATTTACGATTTCACTTAAAGAAATGACTGAACTAATATAGGCTTTCAAATTACTAAATTTTGATCACGTGAAACTTTTTAATTAAAAGAAGTACTGGAAACTTAAATTTTTACGCAGCTGCTATAGGTGTCAGCGAGAAAATTGCTTTCCTGAAGTCATTTTCAAGTTGGATCAATAAATAAAACGAATCACTCAGTCAGTTGATTAGTTATCATCAAGTTAAAATTTTT